>ML095603.1:15684-80968 GCA_003697995.1 Taxidea taxus jeffersonii
TTTTTTTTTTTTTTTTTTTACACCCTACATCTGTACTGTACATGCCTCTATAGAGTGTCTGGTTCCCACGGTTTATCATGTAGACTCTTCTCTCACTTGCACTGTTTATCCCTATCCTCTTCATACTGAGCTTGTAAAACCTCTCCTCTGGACTCATGCTATGTCACGCCTCTGCCACTCATGAACCCAGGCATCTGCACACAAATGGAAATGATCAAACAATGATACAGACTGATTGTCAGTCTTAAAAAGGCCCTCAGTACTGCTTGTGAGTAT
Source organism: Taxidea taxus jeffersonii (assembly GCA_003697995.1). NCBI lineage: Eukaryota > Metazoa > Chordata > Mammalia > Carnivora > Mustelidae > Taxidea > Taxidea taxus. The sequence goes on from ML095603.1 coordinate 15,961, forward strand.
CCTTCTTTGTCAGCATGTTCTCAATATTCACAACTCCTCAAACTCTATGTTCATTTAAAGCTATTGACTTTGTTTCTAGTTTATCATCAAGAAACATGAGACTGTCCCATGTGTTCTCTCTTCCTGTACACTATCCCATTACGTGCAGACATCTCCATTCCCATATCATTCATCCAGTCTCCCTGCCCTTTCTCATGGCCAGTTCTCCCCTGTGCCTTCAATTTCATGTTCTTCAGAAGGACCAGGAGTAGGATAAAGCAAGGCAGGTACCCAGGACATAATACTTAAGGAGTGCTTACTTCTGTGGTGTCAACCCTGCACTTACACGTCCCTGAGAATGAGTTCCTCCTTTAACTCTGTGCCCTGGACCCTTCACATGCCTCACCCATCTAATCCCTGCCTGCCCACCTCTCCCAGACCCTTCATTCAACATTCATGCCCACTTTTATCTTCAACCTCTCCTTTCTACATTGTCTTTCCACTCACCCTACACAATATTCAAATCATGTTCTCTTTCTTCATGTTGTAAATTTCACAAAAGGCTTCTCCCTTCTGTGGAGACTGTAAGTAGTCTATAATCTTTTGTAACTAGGCAGGTAAATATGACTAATTCTGGTATTCAATAATAGAAGTGAGTTTGGCTTTCATGCCCAAGCGACATTGTCCAGTAACAACTTTGTCATTTATAAAAGTGATACATGAATCATCTTTACAATCATCATCTATCATCTTTACATCCTACTCCCCTTTTTTTCCCTTGAACTTCCTCAAAACCCAAACAGTGAAAAGGGTTGCTATTTACTGTGTGCTTAAAGACCCCGGGGGCTACATTCCCTCTTAAACATGCTATTCCTTCTGCCTAGAATTATTCTATGGCCCAACCCAAACCAATCAATTCTTACTCATCCTTCAGCTCAGTTATGGTCTGAGGGAAGACTTCTCCCAACCTAATCAGAAACTAGAACTATGCCTATTATGAGCTCTCCTACTACTAGGTACCTCTCCTATGCATCAATTACCATAGTTGTAATTTTGTATTTACTTGAGCCATTATCTTATCGTCTCTTTTAATAGAATGTAAATGCTAAGAGAGCAAGAATGACCCCCAATTCTGCTCACAATATATAACAAGTATCTAGAACAAAGCTTGGCACACTCATAGTAGGTTAACAATGCAAAATTTCTAACTGAGTGAATGATGAACTTCCGATCTTACCTCATCTAGGAAGCCTTCCTAACAGGCCTAGGTTGAGTCTTTTTTTTTTCTATTAAAGATTTTAGGGACGCCTGGGTGGCTCAGTTGGTTAAGCAGCTGCCTTCGGCTCAGGTCATGATCCCAGCGTCCTGGGATCGAGTCCCACATCGGGCTCCTTGCTTGGCAGGGAGCCTGCTTCTCCCTCTGCCTCTGCCTGTGCTCGCTCTCTCTCTCTCTCTCTAACAAATAAATAAATAAAATCTTTTAAAAAAAAGATTTTATTTATTTATTTATTTGAGAGAGAGAGAGAGCATGAGCAGGGACAGAGGGAGAGGGAGAAGCAAGGTCCCCGCTGAGCAGGGAGCCAGATGCAGGGCTCAATCCCAGGACTCTAGGATCATGACCTGAGTCAAAGGCAGATGCTTAACCATCTAAGCCACCCAGGTGCCCAATCATAATATCTTCTATAACTAGCAAGGCACCCGCCCCACTTGAGTCTTAGGCCTCTGTTTACCTATAGCAGCAGTGTGCTTCACTTTCATTTCCCTGAACACAATGCACTATGATTGTTTATGACTTCATCTCCATGACGATATCCTGACCTTTCTGAAGTCAATTATGTCATTATATTCACCTTAGAATCTAGCACAGCCCCTTCCCAGGATAGGGGAGCAAGAAATTTTACTGAATGAATTAAATTATGTAGGCTTTATTGTATAACAAAAGTAGTAATCTTCAAAACTCAGACAGCAGTTAGAGTTGGTGAATATAGGTCAGTAGGTCTGGGTACATAGCTGTGGAAAGTTAGCAAAGCTAATCCTGGGAAAAGTCTCTGATGTTTAGAGTTGATGACATGGCAGATGAAAATAAATGATGGGAAAACAAGCCTTCTTTCTTGTTAAATAACCCATTTGTGGTGTCTTTTTTTTTAACCAATGTAGTTATCCAGCTTTAACACACTTTCCAAGTGCCTCGGGTACCCAAAGAATGAAACCACTGCCAAAAATAATGAAAAAAAATTTATTAAAAGAAAATCAGAACCAAGTTAAAAAATGGAACATATCAATGTAGCCAACATTCCTCCTAAAAAATAAGATTTCCAAATGCCTTCATCAGAAACGTAAGGACAAATACTTCTTTTCCAAATCTGCAAGTGTTATAACCATACCCAGAGAAAGGCTCAATACTAGTAACAGAACACTGAAAACTTATAGATATATACAGCACTTTATAAAACTGTTGCATATTTATCCTATCATTTATGTTACAAAAACCCCAGAGAAGAGTCACTATTGTTCCCATTTTATAGCCAAGAAAACTAAGGTAAACAATGCTGAAGTGATTTAAGATAACATGGTTACTAAGTCTGAGATTCAAGATTTGCTAGATTATATCATGCTGCCTCCATAGCAAGGAGAGTAACTCAATGGAACTTTATCTCTATCCTGAAATTTGGAGGTCAGCATGTAAGCTGCAATAGCTAAAATATTTTAATACTATATGTCTATTGGTATGATTCAAATTTTTAGAGAAAATGGTTAGAAATGGCTTTCAAAAGTTTGGTGACACTCTGGAAAAGTTTGTACTATCATGAACAGCAGGGAATTTTTTTGAAGGCTTTTTATGGCCAAATAATTTTCTTTCAGTCTTGGATGTCTTGATCCTTGTTATTACAGTTGCCTAAGAAAATCTATTCTGTAATAACACTTTCTCTTTTCAACTTCAAATAAAAAATTTGCTTATTTTTAAAACCTTAAAGAATCTGGTATCTGATCTTTTATTTTAAATGTTTCAGAATCAATAAATTATCCTTAGCAAACAATCCTTAAAAATACATGCTGGGGGGCACCTAGGTGACTCAGTTGGTTAAGTGTCTGCCTTTGGCTCAGGTCATGATCCTGGAGTCCGGGGATCGAGTCCCGCATCGGGCTCCCTGCTCAGTGGAGAACCTGCTTCTCCCTTTGACCTTCCCCTTCTCATGCTCTCTCTCTCTCTCATTCTCTCTCTCTCAAATAAATGAATAAATAAATAAAAATCCTTTAAAAATACCTGCTGGGATACTGTTTCATTACCACTTTGACTATTAGATAAAATAGGACAGTGCTAACTGCTCTTTTCTTTATAAGAATGCCTACTTGTGGAGTGCCTCGGTGGCTCAGTCAGTTGAGTGTATGACTCTTGGTTTGGGCTGGTCATGACTCAGGACCCTGAGGTCAGCCCTGTGTCTGGCTCCACGCTCAGCCTGGAGTCTGCTAGAGATTCTCCTCCTCTGCCTCTCCCCCTCTTCACATCTGTGTCCTCCCTTTCTCTAAAAATACAGAAATCTTTTTTTAAAAAGAAATGCCTCTTTGTAAGTGTTAAGAAAGACTTTAAAATGGCTGACTTCAAAACATAAACATGTTCTATCAAATCTAGTCATTTATGAATTAAAGTAGATGGGAAGTAAGGAAAGAGAAACCCTCACTCCCCTCAGTAAATAAAATACAGCTGCCATTACATCCAGTCTATTTGAAATGAAAAACATGCCTGTCCCAAATATCTCTGTTGGGTTTGTTATGCTACTTTTTATAGTTATTTGTCTTTGTATATATTATATACAATATGCACAGATATTCTAAAACTGTAGCTAGCACATCAAAACTGTGATTTCATGGTATTACTGCCTAGAACAAAATAAAGGTGAGTGGACATGTTAGTCATGAGTCGCTTCAAAGGAAAATGTTAAGTAAATGATATCTTAGGTGATACAACAGGTATGGTAAAACCGTGAAGATGGGAAACAGATGCCTGGCATTATGGGCAAACCTGGTTTGGAAACTATGTAGTGTGGTAGTCCCTTTTGTAAGCCTAACTAAGTTCTTAAGTAATGAGGGTGATGACTAGCATAAGGCTTTTAGTGTCTGCTGTCACTTCTAGAGGGGGTAGCATCGGGCAGGAACTGCGGGGCTGGCAGAAAGGAAAGGGCAGGAGAGGGAAGAGAAAGGGAGGCCTGAAACATAGAGCTCTAGCTCAAGGTTTCAAACAAAGAATGAGTGCTCCTGGGAGAAAGAAGTGGGCTGTTAGAAGTGGTAGAGTCTCTGCATGACAGGATTTTCCAGCCCCGGTCGGAGAGGATGAGGCTGTGTACAGTGTATTTTTTATCACTCAGATTGTCCACTGACCCAAGGTGCTTGAAGTGATTTGTGTATCTGAAATGTATCTTGCCTTAGGATGAATTCCTTCCAAGAAGACTCCACAGCCGCTCATGAAGAATGCATCCCCAGAGGTTTTGTATGATAGGCCCTTCAAATGTGCTCAGATGTGTCTGAGTCCCAGGCTAAACACAATGCACACTGCCAAACAGAAGTGCTACATAGAATGCACAAATAATGCAACTTAATGTCGCGAAAACTATGCAAACCTGTTTTAGGTAATGGAATTAATGGAGTGAGGAAGGCTTAAAAGATAGAAATGAAATAAAAGCCAGAGTGCACTGTCTCTTATTTATGTGTAAACTTCCCCTTAGGAGTGTATTTTTGGAACACTTGTGGGGGCCAAAAAGGTAAAGGCAAAAAAAAAGGTAAAATAACAATATAACAGTGCATATAGATGGAGACTACAAAAACATGTGTATACAATGGCAGGGTTATTTTAATGAGCAATTATTTTCACTGACTTTCATTGTGACTGAAACAAAAACAAAAATGTTAAATCTCTTTTCCAATATAGGTACTATATGATGTTTTGATAAATTTCTTTAGTATTTTCAGTATTATACAGTGCTATATGCTTTCACGGGTGATTGGAAAACATCAGTTACCTAGACTCCACCTGCAAAATTATTTGCATACAAAACTACCTTTCCTCCTTTCCTAAGCATAAGATTTATTCCTCCGGTGATCAAAATCCTGTCACCATGAACTTGTCACATTCTTTTCATCATTAATTGCTCAGCCTTCTAATATCACTTGAACATCTCTCTTTTTACTGATGTCCTCCTATCAACATTTAAACAGCCTTAGGGGCACCTTGGTGGTGCAGTAAGTTAAGCAACTGACTCTTGATTTTGGTTTGGGTCAAGTCATGATCTCAGTGTTCTAATCCGGAGCCTTGCATCAGGCTCTGAGCTCAGCAAGGAGTCTCCTTCTCTTCCTCCCCCTCAACTTCCGCACTGAGCATGCTCTCTCTCAAACAAATAAAATCTTTTTTAAAAATAAAATAAACAGCATTATTTGGTTCTATGTTGCCCTACATCTACCATTCTCTTATTCCTCCCCTCCACACAAAGTTATTTTATGAATTGTCTACACCTACATTCCTCAATGTGGAAGGTTTCCTAGGTTTCTGGTTAACAGATGGCCTCATTTCCCTAGGAGAGTCCCATTTATGCCTGCTGCTCAGTGTTATAATCAATAGTGCCCACTTTCACTCTCAGAGATGAAGTGGTTTGGGGGATACTTGGGTGGCTCAGTCGGTTAAGTGTCCAACTTGTAATTTTGGTTCAGGTCCTGATCTCATGGATCCCAGGATTGAGCCTCGCATCAGGCTCTGCACTCAGGGGGGAGTCTGCTTGAGATTCTCTCACTGTGATCCTCCCCCAACTTGTGCTCTCTCTCAAGTAAATAAGTAAATCTTTTTAAAAAATAAATGAAATAGTTTGGATGGTAAAATTATATAGTGACCCTATAAATGCAATATTAAAAATAACGTGGAAAAAATATCAAATTTCCATAGTAGCAAATGCATATATACAGTCCCTAAAAGTAACATAAATCATTTCTTGCAGTCATTTTCAAAATTGTACCCAGAGACATAAAGATGACAAAAGTTATACAATGAGAATTAGAAGACTACCTAAAGATGGCAACAGAAAAAAATATAAGTTGAATGATATCTCAATTATAGTCCAAATGGGATTTTTCAGGAAACTTTACAGTGATACATGTGTTTACATAGAAGGGAATGTCAAATAAATGTCTGAAGAAAGAATAGTCCTCAGAGAAAAACCAAATATAAGGGAAATTAAGGCATATTATTAAGCTAAAATAATAGAAATCATATGATAAGCAGTGTACAACGTGCCAAAAAAATTTACCAGTGGTGGGATAAAATATATTAAAAAGTATATTTCCACTTGATCTTAAGATATAAATTAATATAAATGTTAACATATGAACTGACAGTAGTACAAGTATATAATAAAACTAATGTACAAATATCAATGGAACATACACACTTTGTATTGGTAGGCATGTGATCAAAAAAGTTGGGGCACCTGAGTGGCTCAGTGGATTAAGCCTCTGCCTTCGGCTCGGGTCATGATCCCAGGGTCCTGGGATCGAGCCCCACATCGGGCTCTCTGCTCGGCAGGGAACCTGCTTCCTCCTCTCTCTCTGCCTGCCTCTCTGCCTACCTGTGATTTCTGTCTGTCAAATAAATAAATAAAATCTTAAAAAAAAAAGTTTGGAGACCTCTCTGCTACATAATTCAGAAAAAGATCTTGCCATATGTAAAATGTAATACATGATGAACAATATCATAAAGCATTGGGGAAAGGATAAATGATGCTGATACTATTTCTTAATTTAGGGAAATGAATTTATATATTCATTTTATTTCAAATCATGCATCAAAATAAATTCCAACTGGATTAGAAAAATAAAAGTAAAATTAATTGACAAAATTCTAGAACACAGAGATCAATATTTTTTCAAGTATGGGCATGGGACTTCTTCAGTTTCTTAATAGATCGAAATCACAAGTAATGTTGATATAAATGCCTGAAATAAATCTCTAAATTTCCAAATTTCAAATTATAACTAGAAAAGCTAAAAGATCAACAATACACTGAGAAATGTAATAAATATGACAACTTATTCTAAAAACTCAATATAAATGTTTAAGAAAGATGTTAAAACCCTTTATGTACAATTGAGCAATTGACATAACAGAGTATTCACAAATGATGAAAACCAAATTGTTAAAAAGTTTGGAGGGAAAAGGTTCAAGATTAGTAGAAACCAAAGAAATAAAAATGTAAAAAATAAAGTCACATTTTTCTCATCAAAGTAACAATATGTAGTTCTACTTTATACCTACTAAAATAGTCAATTTTTAAAATAAAATATTGAGTAATGTACTTTTCATCCAGCACGTATATAAATCTGGCTCATGAAAATAATCACGAGTTTGGGAAAATCTTGATATAGGTAGATATTTTATTATCTCATAATTTACATGGTGGAAAACAGACATACAATACTTTATTATTTCAACTGTAAGACACCCTGGAAAAGGCAAAATTATGGAGGCAATAAAAAGATCAGTGATTGACAAGGTTGGGAGGGAGGGATGAACAGACTGAACACAGAGGATTTTTAAGGCAGTAAAAATACAACGCACCATAATGATGGATATATGTCATGGTATACATTTGTCCAAACCTATAAAATGTACATCAAAAATAAACCCAAGTGCAAATTATGGACTTTGGTTGATAATGATGTAGCAATTCAGGGTCATCAGCTGTAACCAATGTACCACTCAGATGAATGATGTTTATAATGAGGGAGGCTATGCATGTGTAGAGGCAGGGTATTAGTGAACTCTCTACCTTTCCTCTCAATTTTGCTGTGATTGTAAAACTGTTCTAAAAAAATTAAGATTTTAAAATATAATTACACAAATACAAAACTTTAAAAAAATAGTGGAATGATAACTCATTTATCATTGAGATATCAGGCAATGATTAAAAAGATGATTCAAAGTTATTATATAATCAGATAGGGAAAGTAATTTTATAGTGTTAAAGTAAAAACAATCAAGGGGTGCCTGGATGGCTCAGTTGGTTAAGCGGCCTCTCTTAGTTTCAGCTCAGGTTGTGATCTCAGTATTGTGAGATCAAGCCCCACCTCTGGCTCAGAGTTCAGCACCAAGTCTGCTTGAGATTCTCTCTCCCTCTCCCTGTCCCTCAGCCCCTCTCCTGTGCTCCTACAGGCTCCCACGTGCATGTGTACACACTCTCTCTCCCTTGCTCTCTAAAATAAATTAATAATTAATTAATTAATTAAATCTTTAAAGTAAAAACAATCAAGAGTATAAAATTACAGACTCTCTGTGACCTCAACCACATAATTAATTTTTCACATAGGAAAAATCCTCGGCTAAGGAAATATTAAGCTTTGAATATGTCACGCTGTACCAGAGAAGTTCATATTTCTATCTTCACTACCCAAATAACTAGGTTGGATGATGTTTTTCTCAGAATATACCAGTATACTTGGTAGTAAGAATACTAAATTGAAATCTCCATTAGCAAAGTAAATCAGAAAACAGACTGTGGTATGCAGATAATCATGGACAATATCCTATGTTGAACTGATTTTCTTGGTAGCTGAAAAAGTACTTTTGATATTTGTCTTAAATTTCTATTTACTTGTTTCAGTTGGACAACAGATATTAGTTTGTTACACTATTTAATGTAATGCCGTGCCCAAAGTAAATGCTCAAAATATACCCATTAATGAAGACTAACTGAGGCACTGGAGTTAAAAGTTATAAAACCAACCCAAATTATTTGGATGCCACTTGGAAAATATTATACTTTTGAAACAACTTTTAAATTATTCAGAACATTTTTGAAAATGAGAACAGTGTTTTATAAAAGTAAAGAACAAGGCAAATGGTAGTCAAATTTATGGGCCATTAAAGGGGAAAGGATTAAGTGGTGAGGAAAGGACCCTCCTGAAATATGCCTTATTATTTATGGACTGCAGTGGAGAGGAAACTGTAGGCAAAGAGAAGCAATAAACATGCAAAAAGCATTAGTTTATGTCTCTAAGTTTAATGTGGCAATGGTCATGTGCCCAAATTCCATTAGCACTTGGCACAAAAGCCAGATAAGTAAGTTAAAAGTCATCTGGCAGAGACAAAAATGACACAGACTCCCTAGTGAAGAAAGATTCCCTTGTATACCATGTACTTTAACGGGAAGGGAAATACATAGACCAAAGAAAGGTGACAGCTGCAGATAAAATTGTTATGAGGATGAGCTATTGGAGACAAGGACTTGGTGTTCTGCATTTGGATCACAGAGCATCATACTAGTAAACAGAGTCCTGCAAATAGCAGTGAGTGTGGCCTCTAATTTGTAAATCCCAGGCTTCACTTCTAATTCCTTTTTAAATCTATTTTAATTTTTTTGCTTGATCTCAACCTACCAAAGATAAAGAATAGGAAAAGGAGACATCACAGATGCTTTAAATTCCATCCTTAGTCATTGTCTTCTAACCTGCCTATTTTTGTAAATACATATTTATTGGAACACAGCTAGAGCTATTCATTTACTTATTGTCTATGGCTGCAATGGACCATAGAGCTCAGAAATCCTAAAATATATGATACCTGCCCTCTTACACAAAAAGTACACAGAACCTTTAATTAAATACATAAATGGTTCTAATAATTACATAGCAACCAGGGAAAATATGAAAATATTCTCAAGCAAAAGTAAACACAGAAGACAGGAATCTTATAAGCCAAGCATCTACCTCCTCTGATGATGGCTTAGAACACATGGAACCAGGTGGGTCTCCCAGGACCTTTCAAAAGGCAGGAAACAAAGTGGTCCTCCCCCAAAATGGAAGGACTTCCTTCTGTTGGCTGGAATTTTTCACAGATTGCTACTTTTCTAGGTACTTTACAGAAAACATGATGACAAAAAGGAATCACCAGCAGTCTCAGTAACAAAAATGTCATAAATACATGGTTGGGATTCCAGAATAAGAAAGTATATGCTCGGGGCGCCTGGGTGGCTCAGTGGGTTAAAGCTGCTGCCTTCGGCTTGGGTCATGATCCCAGGGTCGTGGGATCGAGCCCCGCATCGGGCTCTCTGCTCTGCGGACAGCCTGCTTCCTCCTCTCTCTCTCTGCCTCTCTGCCTACTTGTGATCTCTGTTCTGTCAAATAAATAAATAAAATCTTTAAAAAAAAAAAAAAGAAAGTATATGCTTACTTTATGTGGAAAACCTGAAAGACTACACTCCAAAACCACTAGAACTCATATAGGAATTCCATAAAGTGTCAGGATACAAAATCAATGCACAGAAGTCAGTTGCATTTCTATACACCAACCACAAGACAGAAGAAAGAGAAATTAAGGAGTCAATCCCATTTATAATTGTACTCAAAACCATAAGATACCTAGGAATAAATCTAACCAAAGAGGCAAAGAATCTGTGCTCAGATAACTAAAGAGTACTCAGGACACCTGGGTGGCTGAATGCGTTAAGCCTCTGCCTTTGGCTCGGGTCATGATCTCAGGGTCCTGGGATCAAGCCCTGCATCGGTCTCTCTGCTCAGCAGGGAGCCTGCTTCTCCCCCTCTCTCTATGCCTGCCTCTCTGCCTACTTATGATCTCTGTCTGTCAAATAAATAGAATCTTTAAAAAAAAAAAGAGGGGCGCCTGGGTGGCTTGGTGGGTTGGGGCCGCTGCCTTCGGCTCAGGTCATGATCCCAGGGTCCTGGGGTCGAGTCCCGCATGGGGCTCTCTGCTCAGCGGACAGCCTGCTTCCTCCTCTCTCTCTCTGCCTACCTCTCTGCCTGCTTGTGATCTCTGTCTGTCAAATTTTAAAAAAATCATTAAAAAAAAAAGAAAACTATAGAGTACTCACAAAAGAAATCGAAGACACAAAGAAATGGAAAAATATTCCATGCCAATGGATTGGAGAACAAATATTGTGAAAATGTCTATGCTACATAGAGAAATCTACAACTTTTTTCAAAGAAATTTCAAAGAAATGGAACAAATAATCGTAAAATTTATATGGAACCAGAAAAGCCAGAGGAAAAGCCAAAGGAATGTTAACAAAGAAAAGCAAAACTGGCAGCATCACAATTCCAGACTTCAAGCTCTATTATAATGCTGTAGTCATCAAGACACTAAGGTACTGGCACAAAAACAGACCCATAGATCAGTGGAACAGAACAGAGAGCCCAGAAATGGACCCTCATCTCTATGGTCAACTAATCTTCGACAAAGCAGGAAAGAATGTCCAACGGAAAAAAGACAGTCTCTTCAACAAATGGTGTTGAGAAAATTGGACAGCCACATGCAGAAGAATGAAACTGGACCATTTTCTTACACCACGCACAAAAACAGACTCAAAATGGTTGAAAGACCTCAGTGTGAGACAGGAATCCATCAAAATCCTTGAGGAGAACACATGCAGCAACCTCTTCGACCTCAGCCCAGCAACTTCTTCTTAGAAACATCGCCAAAGGCAAGGGAAGCAAGGGCAAAAATGAACTACTGGGACTTCATCAAGATCAAAAGCTTTTGCACAGCAAAGGAAACAGTCAACAAAACCAAAAGACAACCGACAGAATGGGAGAAAATATTTGCAAATGACATATCAGATAAAGGGCCAGTATCCGAAATCTATAAAGAACTTAGCAAACTCAGCACCCAAAGAACAAATAATCCAATCAAGAAAGGGGAAGAATACATGAACAGACATTTCTGCAAGGAAGACATCCAAATGGCCAACAGACACATGATAAAATGGTCCATATCACCGGGCATCAGGGAAATACAAATCAAAACCACAATCATACCACCTCATACCAGTCAGATAGGCTAAAATTAACAAGTCAAGAAATGACAGATGTTGGAGAGGATGCAGAGAAAGGGGAACCCTCCTACACTGTTGGTGGGAATGCAAGCTGGAGCAGTCACTCTGGAAAACAGTATGGAGGTTCCTCAAAAAGTTGAAAATAGAGCTACCCGATGACCCAGCCATTGTACTACTGGGTATTTACCCCAAAGGTAAAAAGGTAGTGATCCAAAGGGGCACCTGAACCTGAATGTTTACAGCAGCAATGTCCACAATAGCCAAACTGAGATGTCCATCAACAGATGAATGGATAAAGAAGATGTGGTATGTATATATACATACACATACACACATACAATGGAATATTATGCAGCCATCAAAAAAATCTTGCCATTTGCAACAATGACATGGATGGAACTAGAGGGCACTATGCTAAGCGAAATAAGTCAATCAGAGAAAGATAATTATCATACAATCTCACTAATATGCGGAATCCGAGAAACAGAACAGAGGATCATAGAGGAAGGGAGGGAAAAATGAAACAAGACAAAACTAGAGAGGGAGATAAACCATGAGACTCCTAATCTCAGTAAATGAACTGAGGGTTGGTGGAAGGGAGGGGGTGGTAGGGATGGGATGGCTGGGTGATGGACATTGGGGAGGGTATGTGCTATGGTGAGCACTACGAATTGTGTAAGACTGATTCACAGACCTGTTCCCCTGAAACAAATAATACATTATGTGTTAATAAAAAAACCTTTTTGGAAAAAAAAGAAAGTATATGCTTTAGGATATCAAACCCTAAAGTTTAAGTGACAACTCACAGAAGTCTGTGGTTTACATGGGTATTTACTTAGTTTGTGTAAGTGTATTGCGTCTAATGATGTCAGACACAAAAGATAGTATTTGAAATGCTTTGTGGAGAACCCACTGTATTATTTCTTAGTTCTATTCCTTTTTGGGAAATAGAACAGTAAAAAAAAAAAAAAAAAGCAGTCCAGGGACTTGTCAGGTTGCATTCTTGAACACATCCTTCAAAGGATTTATATTATGGTGCTGTAACTGCCTGAAGTTATCATAGCTTTGGAAAACTTTCTCCTTTTCTTTGTAATTAAATCCTTTCTATTTTGAGTAAAAAACATTTAACTGGACTACTTAAAATACTGCATTTTCAAAAAAAAATGCATTTTCTCCACAGGCCTGAGGAAATTCAATATATATAAAGACATTTTTTTAAGTTCACTTAAAAAATTACATTCAAATGTTTGTGGCTTTAATATCTAAGCAATAAAAATAATACCTCAATGTTATGAGAACAGAATTGACACACTTGCCTTTGGCTAAACTGGTAAATTCTGTATGCTTAAGGGTTAAGGCATTACCCATCCTAAGATTCAATTACATAATTACTTATTATTACTATGATGGTCCTAAGCAAGTTGTTTTTATCATTCCTCACTTTTTTTTTCAAAGATTTATTTATTCTTTTACTTGAGAAAGAGAGAGAATGTGCATACAAGCGGGGAAAGGGGCAGAGGAAGAGGGAGAGAATCCCAAGCAGATTCCCCACTGAGCACAGCCCCACGCATGGCACTATCTCACAACCCTGAGATCATAACCTTTGCCAAAGCCAAGAGTTGGATGCCCAACCAAGTGAGCCACCCAGGTGCCCCAATTCCTCATTTCTTCTATCCTAAAAACTGGGAAGTATTAATCTTACTTTGCTTGTACTTCTCTCTGGGCACATAATGGTTAAATGCATAGCAAATTTTATCATACTGTTTCCTAGAGAAAATCAGAGGATTAGAACCCAGCCTAATTAATGTCTACTGCAAAATGCTTTGAGACCTTTGTTTTCTCATGAAAAATTATTGTTAAATTTTTCCATAACCGGGGCGCCTGGGTGGCTCAGAGGGTTAAGCCTCTGCCTTCGGCTCAAGTCATTGTCTCAGGGTCCTGGGATGGAACCCCTTATTGGGCTTTCTGCTCCACAGGGAGCTTGCTTCCCCCTCTCTCTCTGCCTGCCTATCTTCCTACTTGTGATCTCTGTGTGTGTATCAAATAAATAAAAATAAAATATTTTTTAAAAACTTTCTATAATCTAGTCACTGAAAATGATAAAGCTTCTTTCAAATGGGTTCGTATAACCTGTGTATTCTTTTTTCTTTCACCTGTGTATTCTTATTTCACAATTTTCTAAATTTCATAGTATGTTATGATATAAAAGTGTCATACAAAAGAGATAACATATTTCTTGACTCCCACCCCATCCCCAATTTACCAGTGGGGTATAGATTCTTACAAATTTTTAAAAATTAATTTTCACACTGAAAACATTTAAAAAATCTAAAAAATTGTTCATACTTATGAAATCCTTAGAACTTGCCAATTGTTCGGTTTTTACATTTGAAAAATATTCAAGGTGATAATTTTTGCCTGTTTATATATGTAAAATAATTTTTCACATATTTGGAAACTATCCCCTCCAATTAAACTGATTTAACAAATATTGCGTTGATTTAGACTTTTGAAAGTGAAGGCAATTTCTGACAAAGATTATTGCTTTGGATTTCTATTGACTTAAATCCTCTAAGTTTTGTTGCTCTAAGTTTATCTTAAAAATACACTTCTGGGGCGCCTGAGTGGCTCAGAGGGTTAAGCCTCTGCCTTTGGCTCCGGTCATGATTTCAGGGTCCTGGGATCGAACCCCGTGTCCTGCATCCAGCTCTCTCCTCAGTGGGGAGACTACCTTCCCCCCCTTCTCTGCCTGCCTCTCTGCCTCTGTGATCTCTGCCTGTCAAATAAAGAAATAATCTTTAAAAAAATAAAAATAAATAAACTTCTATCTCCTTTGTTCTGTCTTGGGTGAATTCTTTCACCACCCACACCATGGGCCTCCACCTAGTTGAGTCGCCCCACATCTGGTGGCCTTCACAAGCAACCTCTGCCAGACCAGGACCTTACCCAGATTCTTTGGAAATTTCTTGGGACTTTCCCTCAGTGGGCCAACTCTAGTACTCTTTGGAGAACTGACAGAGCTTACTCCTCAGTGAGGAAGCAAAGTCCCAGGGGGAACCAACCAGGCTGCCCTTCCCTATAAGGGTGAAGGATTTCCCTTCTTGCTCCTTTTATCCCTTTCCTTTCACTTTCAAGCCCTTAGGCAGTCTAACCCTAGTACTCCTCAGACAACTGAAGATCACAGGCCACGGTCACTCCCTGATGTGGTCTAAGGGCAAACAGGTTGGAGTTCACCTTCTGTCTCACTCCATCCCCCGTGAGGTCTCCATTCCCAATGTGTGGGGCAACTGGCAGTGGAAACTAGGCCAGGGTGAATCTGCACACGTTAAAGACTAAGTTGGGACCCTTCCCTGACACTGGTTGATTCTCTACCACCCTACTTCTTTCACCTCTCCCTCTTTTTCCTTTGTTCCTGTGGATCCAGCCACCATCTTGATCTATAGGCAAAATACATTCCTACACATCTGAGTGACTTCCTCCTCCTAGGACAGTGCAACACAAGGATGATTTTTCTGGAAACAAACCTGGTCATGGTTATCCTGGCTTTTTCCTTTCTAAGGACCCCTGGCCTTTAATACCATACTCCTAATTACTGACCCCCTTTTTAAAATCTGTTTATTAAATTTGTCTCTTCTAGAATCCACCAATTCCATATACAAATGATGACTCAACAAGGATTCCAGCCCATACCATCAGAGGATCCCTTCTCTCTAAATCTCATGGACCAGGCCACCAAAGAATATCACTCAAATCACCTATCATCACATTAATCTAATACCATGCTCTGGTCTATAACAGCACAGAACCCCTGATAGATAAGCTTAGGTAGGGACAGAGTGCACCCCCCAGCATGAAGCAGTTACTGAAAATGAGATTTCCACCCAAATGCCAAAGATTTGTCATTGTCCATCTGTCATGGGGAAATGCAGAGGCTGCTTTTAGGCAACAGGCTTGAGCAATGGAAACGTGAGTAAGGTAAATGGGCCCCCAGTGACCAATGTGCTGAATGCAAACAGGCTCATTATGCAATCCACTCAAAATAGCCATAGGCCATTGCTGACCAAGGGCGACTTACAATCAGGCACCGGTACCAGAAAAAGGAAAATTCCACATGTTCCCATATCTTCTCATTCCTCCCTTTAACTATAGCCCCCTACCACTTCCTCTTGGCAGACAGTCTCTCCTTTGCTGTACTGCCCACCGCACTATACTGTACTGTCCCTTGCACTATAATCAATAAACTTCAATCTCCCTAAAACAAATTATTGTTGTTTAACTTTATGATGATCTCTACTGGATTACTGGTTATTTAGTAGTGAAAGAAGAAGAACCTGCAGAATAAGAGGGTGAGGAAGAGAAAACAATTAGGAAAACAAAAGGACTCAGAATAGAAAATAGTAAGAAACATTAAAATTAGCAAGCTTAAAACAAGAAAACTGAAGCAAGACAATAGTGCAAATGGATGAAACCTATCTACTAAAAGAAAAATAACAATATAATAAGCTAACAAAAAAAAACTACCTCCCCCTCAAAAAATATTAAAGTTTTAAAAATGAGAGAATAGACAAAGTAACACTAGATGCAATACTGTGAGCAAATGAAAACACTTCCAGTGAACCTTTCAGAGTCTTTCAGGGACTTGTTATGATGATAAAAAGGAAAAATCCATGATGAGTAACTAACCACTTGTTAATAATGTAAGGAATAATGAAAATAAACCAATTTCATTATCCTAAAGAAAGTGAATCACCAATTCAAAGAGATATATGTACTCTTACATTTACTGCAGCATTATTTAAAATAGACAACATATGGAAGCAACCAAGTGTCCACTGATAGATAAATGGATTAAAAAAAAGATGTGATATATATAGATACATAGATACACACACACACACACACACACACACACACAGGAAAAGTAGCCATAAAAAATGAAATCTGGTCATTTGCAACAACATGGATGGACCTAAAGGGTATTATGCTAAGGGAAATAAGTCAGCTAGAAAAAGACAAATATCATGATTTCATTTATATGTGGAATCTAAAAAACAAAATAAATAAATAGACTCATAATATAGGGAGCAAACTGGTGGTTGCCTGAGGGGAAGGTGGGGGGGATATACACAGTAGGTAAAGGGGATTAAGGGATACAAACTTCCAGTTACAAAATAAGTCATGGGGGCAAAAACTACAGCATGAGGAATATATTCAATAATATTTTAATAACTTCCTATAGTGACAGATGGTAAGTTCACTTACCACGGTGAGTATTTTGCAATATATACAAACGTAGGATTACTATGTTGTATGCCTAAAACTAATATTGTATGTCAACTATACTTCAATTTAAAAAAAAAGAAATGAAAAAAATGCCAATCACATCACATTTCTCTCTATATACATTATGTATATACAGGTCACATGCATATGTGTATATGTATATATAAACACATATAGATGAGTGCAAGTATGGAAATTTAGGTTAGATACATTTTCATCCTTTAATAAAAACATAAACAACAATATTCAGTTTTGGTGAGGATTCAATGAGACGCACAACTTTATACCCTACTGGTAGGAATATAAAATAGTACAAACCTTCTGGAAATTATCTCCTGAAGGTGTAGCATGTGTCATAAAAATATAATGGGATGTGATTAACTATACATTAACTTCAATGTATATTTTAAGAAGTTAAAATGATGTTTACAAAGGACATTTTATTTAAAAATGTATATTCAGCAATTGTTTACTAACTGCCTATAATGTACAACGATGATAAATGTATTTAGGAGAATAACCTGGAATAAAATAATTGAAAGAGTCATTAGTGGTTACTGAAAATATTGGTATTTTTTTCTTCTTTGTACTTTTCTATATTTTTAAAATTTTCTCTAATGAACATGTATTTTAGAATCAAAATGTACAGACTTCCTCAAAAACATGATAGTCAAGAGTTTTTCAATTAGTGATTCTTAAATTATATAGTCTAAATAAGCCTATGTAAGGTGGGGGGGTATAAACATTTTGGATATATAGTAGCCAATCTTTCAGACTGCATCTCTCTTAGAAAAAAATTTTAGAAATCTCTAAAGAATTCTCAAAGTTGTGCAGAAAAAATTTGTTTTAAACAGAGTAATAAAATTGAAAATTATAAGAAAATATTCTGCAAATATACAGAATGGACTTTGGGGGCCTGGTGCAGGGGAGAGGGAAGAATGAGCTTTGGGGTCTTCCAGAGAAAACCTTTTAACCTCTTCAGGACTGAGTGAACCTGTTTTAAGAGGGATTCCTGTAGTACACCAAAAATTCCACAAGGGGGCAGAATAACAATACTCTTTTGGGGTTTTTTAAATCTCGTCCTAGAAAATTTTTTTTAAAGATTTTATTTATTTGACAGAGACAGAGACAGAGAGAGAGCGTGCACAAAAGTAGGCAGAGCACATCAAAAGAAATGAAATCTTGCCATTTATGACGATGTGGATGGAACTAGAGGGTATTATGCTTAGCAAAATAAGTCAATCAGAGAAAGACAATTATCATATGATCTCCCTGATAAGAGGAAGTTGAGAGGCAACATGGGGAGTTTGGGGGGCAGGAAACGAATAAATGAAACAAGATGGGATCGGGAGGGAGACAAACCATAAGAGACTCTTAATGTCACAAAACAAACTGAGGGTTGCAGGGGTAGGGGTGGGTCGGGAGAGGGTGGTTGTGTTATGGACATTGGGGAGGGTATGTGCTATGGTGAGTCCTGTGAAGTGTGTAAAGCTGGCGATTCACAGACCTGTACCTCTTGGGCTGATGATACATTATATGTTAATTAAAAAAAATTTTTTAAAGATTTTATTTATTTATTTGGCAGAGAGAGAGATCACAAGTAGGCAGAGAGGCAGGCAGAGAGAGAGAGGGAAGCAGGCTCCTTGATTAGCAGAGATCCCGACGCAGGGCTGGATCCCAGGACTCTGAGATCATGACCTGAGCCAAAGGCAGGGGCTTAACCCAGTGAGCTACCCAGGCACCCCTTAAAATTTTTTTTTAAAAATGTAGGCAGAGCAGCAGGCAAAGGGAGAGGGAAAAGCAGACTCCCCACTGAGCAGGGAGCCCAATTTATGCAGGGACCCCGGGATCATGACCTAAACTGAAGGCAGACCTTTAACCTACTAAGCCACCCAGATGCCCTCATCCTAGAAATATTGTTCTGAAGTGTGATTTTAACAATTACAGAAATATTAATATCCGTACTCTTGAGCTGCAGTGTCACTGCAACTTAAGTTCAACGTGTTCATCCAACTCTTTTAATATTCTATTCTAAAATGTTTACCCTATACTATTGGTAAAAATGAAAAACAATAAATGACAGAGTAGAGTGGTAGGATCAGCTATACATCTATAGTACATGCTTTTTCTTAGATTTATGAAAGCCTCAGCTTCGATATGCCTGTGGGGGGGGTTGTTTGCTTGTTTTATCCCTTCATTTAATAGACGTAGGGATGGGCCCTTCACAAACATACCTCAGAAAGGTGCCGTGAGAGTAGATGAAATCAGCTAGAATCACACAAACCTAGAATGTCTGACCTCCAAGGAGCTTTCAGAGATCACCTGATCCAAATCTTCCATGCTACTGATGGAGAAACTGAGGTCCTGAAAATAACATGCCCAGGGGTGCCTGGGGGGTTCAGTGGGTTAAAGCCTCTGCCTTCGGCTTGGGTCGCATCGAGCTCTCTGCTCAGCGGGGAGCCTGCTTCCCCCTTCTCTCTCTGCCTACTTGTCATCTCTCTCTGTCAAATAAATAAATAAAATCTTAAAAAAATAATAACATGCCCAAAGGCACATGTTATGGTAAAGTCAGAGATAAGTCTAGAAAGCCTATCTCCTGACAACCAGGTAAGTGCAGTGACAATGGGAAAACTCTTAAGGTTTGATGCTTTGAAGATGTCCTCTAGAAGGGGTAACATTCTGACTGCTCTCCCAGCCAGATCTCAGAGGCCCAACTCCCGTTGCAGTGTCAGTGTTGCTTCAGGCATGGTCTAGGATGATATACCAGTCTTTCTGTCATGTCAGATTCTCCAGGTGACCTACAGAAATCAAGTGTATCCTTCCTGAACCAATCTTGGAAACAACACCTCTCCCAAGCAAGGACTGAGGTAAAAGTGACCATTTCCTTCTAAGTACTGTTAAACACAGAGTTATGGAGGCTCAGAATGATAAAGGACATTAGGAATATTCAGGATCAAGATTTCATTAATCCAGCTACAAAATGGTGAAGAGGCTGTTAAACAGTCTCTTCTTATTGGATTTGGGGCAGCAAGCGTAGCGTGAATGCTAGCAGTCAGTAACAATATCCATTTAGTCAAAGTTGTTTTCCTCTTCAGCTAAAAATAAATATGTGCTGAGAAAGTTGGTCATGAACACATAATGCAATTTAAACCATCATAAAAGTATTCTGCCTCAACTCTATGGTCAACTAATATTCAACAAAGCAGGAAAGAATATCCAATAGAAAAAAGACAGTCTTCAACAAACAGTGTTAGCAAAATTGGACAGCCACATGCAGAAGAATGAAAATGGACCATTTCCTTACACCATACACAAAGATAAACTCAAAATGGATGAAAGACCTCAGTGTGAGTCAGGAATCCATCAAAATCCTAGAGGAGAACACAAGCAGCAACCTCTTTGATTTCAGCCCCAGCAACTTCTTGCTAGACATGACTCTAAAGGCAAGGAAAACAAAGGCAAAAATGAACTATTGGAACTCCATCAAGATAAAAAGCTCTGTACAGCAAAGGAAACAGTCAACAAAACCAAAGGACAATCAAGGGAATGGGAGGAGATATTTGCAAATAACGTATCAGATAAAGGGCTAGTATCCAAAATCTATGACGAACTTATCCAATTCAACACCCAAAGACCAAATAATCCAATCAAGAAATGGGAAGAAGACATGAACAGACATTTCTGTGAGGAAGACATCCAAATGGCCAACAGATACATGAAAAAGTGTTCCACATCACTCGGCATTAGGGAAATACAAATCAAAACCACAATAAGATACCACTTCATAACAGTCAGAATGGCTAAAATTAACAAGTCAGGAAACGACAGATCTTGGTGAGGATGTGGAGAAAGGGGAACTCTCTTAACACTGTTGGTGGGTATGCAAGCTGGTAGAACCACTCTGGAAAACAGTATGGAGGTTCCTCAAAAAGTTAAAAATAGAGCTACCCTACAACCCAGCAATGGCACTACTGGGTTTTTATCCCAAAGCTACAAATGTAGTTATCTGAAGGGGCATCAACACCCCAATGTTTATAGCAGCAATGTCCACAATAGCCAAACTATGGAAAGAGCTGAGATGTCCATCAACAGATGAATGGATAAAGAAGATGTGGAATGCTGGAATACTACTCAGCCAACAAAAAAGTGAAATCTTCCCATTTCAACAATGACATGGATGGAACTAGAGGGTATTATGCTAAGCGATATAAGTCAATCAGAAAAATAATTATTATATGATCTTACTCATATGTGGAATTTAAGAAACAAAACTGAGCATCATGGGGAAGAGACAAAAAATAAAACAAGATGAAATCAGAGAGGGAGATAAAGGATAAAAGACTCTTTTTAAAATTTTTATTTATTTATTTGATGGGGGGAGAGCATAAGGAGAGGGAGTAGCAGGCAGAGGGAGAGGGAGAAGCAGACTCCCCACTGAGCAGGGAGCTAGATGTGGGGCTCAATCCCAGGATCCTGGGATTATGATCTGAGCTGCAGGCAGACACTTAACTGACTGAGCCATCCAGGCTCCCCAAGAGACTCTTAATCATAGGAAACAAACTGAGGGTTGCTGGAGAGGAGGGAGTTGGGAAGATGGAATAACTGGGTGATGGACATTAAGGAAGGCATGTCATGTAATGAGCACTGGGTATTATATAAAATGGATAAATCACTGAACTAATCTAATAATGCGCTGTTAACCAAATTGAAATAAAAATGAAAACCATTGGCCAAACTAATCCAAAAGAAGAGAGGACCCAAATTAATAAAATTATGAATGAAAAGGGAGAGATCACGGCTAACACCAAGGAAATAGAAACAATCATCAGAAATTATTATCAATAGTTATATGCCAATATGTTAAGCAACCTAGATAAAATGGATGCATTCCTGGAAACCTATAAACTTCCAAAACTAAATCAGGAAGAAATTGACAACTTGAAAAGACCAATATCTAGTAACGAGATTGAAACAGTGATCAAAAACTTTCCCAAAAAAAGAGCCCAGGACCTGAAGGATTCCCCAGGGAATTCTACCAAACGTTCAAAGAAGAAATAATACCTATTCTCCTGAAGCTGTTTCAAAAAATTGAAGCAGAAGGAAAACTTCCAGACTCTTTTTATGAAGCCAGCATTACCTTGATCCCCAAACCAAGCAAGGACCCCTCCAAAAAGGAGAGTTTCAGACCAATATCCCTGATGAATATGAATGCTAAGATTCTCAACAAGATCCTAGTGAATAGGATCCAACAGTACATTAAAAAGATTATCCACCATGACCAGGTGGGATTTATCCATGAGAAGCAAGGGTGGTTCAACATTCGCAAATCAATCCATGTGATAGAACAAATCAATAACAGAAGAGAGAAGAACCACATGGTCCTCTCAATTGATGCAGAAAAAACATGTGACAAGATACAGCATCTGTTCCTGCTTAAAATGCTTCAAAGTATAGGGATCCTCAACTTCATAAAATCTATATATGAAAAACCCACAGTGAATATCATCCTCAATGGGGAAAAGCTGACAGCCTCCCCTTTGAGATCAGAAACAGGACAAGGATGCCAACTCTCACCACTTTTGTTCAACATAGTATCATAAGTCCTAGCAACAGCAATCAGACAAAAAAGAAAAATAAAAGGTATTCAAACTGGCAATGAAGAAGTCAAACTCTCTCTCTTTGCAGATGACATGATACTTTATATGGAAAACCCAAAAGACTCCATCCCCAAAGTACTAGAACTCATAGAGCAATTCAGTAATGTGGCAGGATACAAAATCAATGTACAGAAATCAGTTGCTTTCTTGTACACTAACAATGAAAATATAGAAAGGGAAATTAGAGAATGGATTCCATTTACCATAGCACCAAGAACCATAAGATACTTGGGAATAAACCTAACCAAAGAGGCACAGGATCTGTATTTGAGGATTTATAGAACACTCATGAAAGAAATGTAAGAAGACACAAAAAGATGGAAGAGCATTCCATGCTCAAGGATCGGGAGAATAAATATTGTTAAAATGTCTATACTGTCTAGAACAATCTATACTTTCAATGCCATTCTGATCAAAATTCCACTGGTATTTTTCAAAGAGCTGGAGCAAACAATCCTAAAATTTGTATGGAACCAAAAGAGGCCCCGAATGCTAAGGAAATGCTGAAAAAGAAAAACAAAACTGGGGGCATCATGTTGCCTGATTTCAGTCTTTACTACAAAGCTGTGATCACCAAGACAGCATGGTACTGGCACAAAAACAGACACATAGACCAGTGGAACGGAGCAGAGAGCCCAGATATGGAACCTCAACTTTATGGTCAAATAATCTTCGACAAAGCAGGAAAAAATATTCAGTGGGAAAAAGACAGTCTCTTCAATAAACGGTGCTGGGAAAATTGGACAGCTATGTGTGGAAGAATGAAACTCGACCATTCTCTTACACCATACACAAAGATACACTCGAAATGGATAAGAGACCTCAATGTGAGGCAGGAATCCATCAGAATCCTAGAGGAGAACATAGGCAGTAACCTCTTGGACATCAGCCACTGCAACTTCTTTCAAGATATGTCTCCAAAGGCAAAGGAAACAAAAGCGAAAATGAACTTTTGGAACTTCATCAAGATCAAAAGCTTCTGCACAGCAAAGGAAACAGTCAACAAAACAAAGAGGCAACCCACAGAATGGGAGAAGATATTTGCAAATGACAGTATAGACAAAAGGCTGATATCCAGGATCTATAAAGAACTTCTCAAACTCAACACACACAAAAACAGATAATCATGTCAAAAAATGAGCAGAAGACAGGAACAGACAGTTCTCCAATGAAGACATACAAATGGCTATCAGACACGTGAAAAAATGTTCATCATCACTAGCCATCAGGGAGATTCGAATTAAAACCACACTGAGTTACCACCTTACACCAGTTAGAATGGCCAAAATTAGCAAGGCAGGAAACAACATGTGTTGGAGAGGATGTGGAGAAAGGGGAACCCTCTTATACTGTTGGTGGGAATGCAAGTTGGTGCAGCCAACTTGGAGAACAGTGTGGAGATTCCTTAAGAAATTAAAAATAGAGATGCCCTATGACCCTGCAATTGCACTACTGAGTATTTACCCCAAAGATACAGATGTAGTGAAAAGAAGGGCCATCTGTACCCCAATGTTCATAGCACCAATGGCCATAGTCGCCAAACTATAGAAAGAATCAAGGTGCCCTTCAACGGATGAATGGATAAGGAAGATGTGGCCCATATACACTATGGAGTATTATGCCTCCATCAGAAAGGATGAATACCCAACTTTAGTATCAACATGGACAGGACCGGAAGAGATTATGCCGAGTGAAATAAGTCAAGCAGGAAGAGTCAATTATCATAGGGTTTTGCTTATTTGTGGAGCATAAGGAATAACACGGAGGACATGGGGAGATGGAGAGAAGTGAGTTGGGAGAAGTTGAAGGGGGAGACAAACCATGAGAGTGCGGACTCTGAGAAACAAACTGAGGTTTTGGAGGGGAGAGGGGTGGGAGGTTGGGTGAGCCTAGTGGTGGGTATTATGGAGGGCACGTATTGCATGGAGCACCGGGTGTGGTGCATAAACAATGAATTCTGGAATACTGAAAAGAAATTTTTAAAAAATAAAAATAAAATAAATAAATAAATAAAAGCATTCTGAAATATAACAATGAAATAATCATTTAATATTCCACCTTTGTCCTGGTTCCCCAAACCCACCCCAACATGCCCTTTGCTAACATAGAAATACACTCCATTGACTTTGGTTTGAAGGACAGATTTTATCCCGAATAGTAAGCTCATTATTAAAATACTGCTTTTGAAGGTCTTAGGCTCTCTTAGCATTAGCTTGCAGAGCTCCCTCCTTATATTCCCCTTTCCCTTGCCAGCCCCTGTCTGCACAAGAACCCTGGATTATCTCTGATGTGCAGGCCACCAATTCCCCTTACTCTCTGAAGAGTCTAAGAGAAAAATCATCCCATTCTGGCTGATACTGATGCACACCTTTGAATGATGTTACGTTGTGGTTCGGCATGGTTTTTTTTTGTTTTGTTTTGTTTTGTTTTAGTTTTTGGTTTGTTTGGTTGGGTTTTGTTTGTTGCTTATTTTTCCTAACTAAGGAGTAGATACAAAGGGATATTTATAAAACGTGTGGAATATGAGACACAATAATGTAATAAATATTAATGTATGCTTCTTGTGATTTTCTAGTTCATCCTCTTCCCACCTATTCAGCCATCCAAATAATAGGAATTTTGCATTTATCAGTCCCTTACTTTTCTTCATACAGTTTTATTATATTATGTATTTGTACCTTTAAACATTATATTACTTTTGCCTGTTTTTGAATGTTTTATGAATGGAAACACACTAAATGTGTTCTTTTTTTCCCCTTAACTCAGAGTTATTTTCTTAGTTTCTTGTCGCAGAAACCATATAGTTTCATGACTGTAATTTATTAATTTTTATTACCATTTAACATTTAATTTTGTGACTATAAATATATTTATTTTATTTTTTTTCAGTGTTTCAAAATTCATTGTTTATGCACCACATCCAGTGCTCCATGCAATACACACCCTCCTTAATACCCACCACCATGTTCACCCAACACCCCTACCCCCCTCCCCTCCAAAACCCTCAGTTTGTTTCTCAGAGTCCACAGTATCTCATGGTTTGTCTCCCCCTCTGATTTCCCCCAACTCACTTCTCCTCTCCATCTCCCAATGTCTTCCATGACTATAAATATATTTATTCTACTACTGACAGATACTTGGGTTGTTCTAGGTTTCTGTAATCATAAGCAATGAAATTATGAAAATTCTTACATTTCCTTGTTCACGGGGCATAACAGATTGAGATGAGAATTTGAAAGAGAACTTTCTGGGTCATGGGGAATAAGTACCTTCAATTTTTTGAGATAATACCAAGTTATCTCAAACCCCTTGAACAAAATTACTCTCCTGTGTGCAGTAATAACTAATCTGGGTTACTCCATATCCTAACATGTGATATTATTAGATTTTTATATTGTTGATAAGCTTAAGGGTACAAAATGATGTTCAATTATTATAATGAGCATTTTCCTAATTACTAATGAGGCTATACATCTTTTCAAATACTTATTTGCCATTTGTGCCTCTTAGGTAAAGCACTTATGAATTATTTGTCATGTTTTTCTGTTGGATTGTTTGTGCATTTTTAAAATGTGTTCTTCAGGGCACCTGGGTGGCTCAGTGGTTAAAGCCTCTGCCTTCGGCTCAGGTCATGATCCCAGGGTCCTGGGATCGAGCCCCGCATCGGGGTCTCTGCTGGGCAGGGAGCCTGCCTTCTCCTCTCTCTTTCTCTCTCTCTGCCTGCCTCTCTGCCTACGTGTGATCTGTGTGTCAACTAAATAAATAAAATCTTAAAAAAAAAAATGTGTTCTTCACATACTGTGGCTGCTGATTTGTTGCCAGGTATCTGTGTTGCAGTGCTTTTCTCCTAGCTTTATGTCTTGTCTTTTAGTTGTACTTATAGGTCTTTCTAAGAACATCTTTTTTTTAAAGATTTTATTTATTTATTTATTTATTTATTTGACAGAGAGAGAGAGAGACAGTGAGAGAGGAAACACAAGCAGGGGGAGTGGGAGAGGGAGAAGCAGGCTCTATCCCAGGGCCCTGGGATCATGACCTGAGCTGAAGGCAGACACTTAACGACTGAGCCACCCAGGTGCCCCCTTTCTAAGAACATTTTAATATGATTGAATCTAAAACATTTTCTTTGTAGTTTGTGCTTTCTACATATTAAGAGAGTTTTCGACTCCATTCTAACAATCTGTTTTTCTAGTTACATTTAAAACCTTAATTTATCTGGAACTGATTTTTGTTTCTTTATATGAATAAGCATTTGCCCCATCAGCATTTATTGAAGAATCTCCCTTTCCCAAGTGATTTGCAATGCCATCTCTGTCATAATTAAAGTTTCTGAATATGTGGATTCCACTTCTTTTTTTTTTTTTAAAGATTTTATTTATTAGTTAGAGAGAGCGAGCACAGGCAGACAGAGAGGCAGGCAGAGGCAGAGGGAGAAGCAGGCTCCATGCCAAGCAAGGAGCCCGATGTGGGACTCGATCCCAGGACGCCGGGATCATGACCTGAGCCGAAGGCAGCTGCTTAACCAACTGAGCCACCCAGGCGTCCCTCCACTTCTTTTCTATACAGTTCACCTGTTTGTCTCTTTCTCAGCCAATATCCCATAATGTTTTAATTGCTATAGCTTCATAAAAACTCCTGAAACCTGGTAAGGTAACACCTTCCCACACCTTGGTGGCAACTTCAGGAGTCTTCTAGGACTACTGATTTCCCAAGTAAATTTTTAAGAATTAGCTTCTCAAGTTCCACAACAAAATGTGTGGATTTTGACTGGAATTTTATTGTCTTTATAAATCAACTTCGGGATGACTTCTATCTTTATAACATAGGGTCTTCTAATCCATAAATGTGGTGTTTCTATTTACTTAGATTTCTTTAATACCTTTTCACTGAAATTATACAGTTTTCTTCTCAAAGATCTTGCATATTTTTGGGCGAGATTTATTCCTGGATAATTTATAATTGTTGATGCTTCTATAACTGGTAACATTTTTATTATATTTTGTAACCTCACATAGTTGGAGGATAGAAACACCTTTTATGTGTGTTTATCATGCATCCCAACATTAACAATAAATTATTATTCAAATAATTTATCTGTATATATTTTGGATTCTTTACAGAAATGATTATCATATGCAGATAATGAGTAACATTTTTCTAATCCTTACATCTTCTCTTTTCTTGCATTATTGCACTGACTCTGGTATTAAGCACAGTGTTGAATAGAAGTAGTAGAGCTGGCAAAAGTAGTTTTCTCATTCCAGATTTTAAACAGAAAGTTTTCATCACTTCCCCATTAAGTATGATGTTTTCTGTGAATTTTTCATAGGTACCCTATATCAGACTAATAAACATTTCTTCTATTCTTGCTTTGCTAATTTTCTTTTTTTTTATAATGAAGGATGGATGTTGAATTTTATCAAACATTTCTTTCTGCATATATGAAGATGGTCTCATTAGTTTCCCCTTTAATAGGTAAACATGACAGATTAATTGATTTTCAAGTGTAAGGCCATCTTTACACTCCTGAGGTAAACCTAACTTTGTCATTTTAGAATACTGCTGGATTTGTTTCACTACCATTTCATTAATGATGATTACATCTATGTTCATGAGAATGTTGTCTTATCATTTTCCCTATTATACTCTCCTCACTCACTTTTGGTTTTAAAGTTTTGCTAGTTTCATTAAATGAGGGGTTTTTCTTCCACAACAGAGGAATCCATGTGAGATTGGAACTTATCCCTTGTATCTTTAGAGAAATGTTGATAAAACAAAGGTTGACACACATGTGAAAAGTTTCTCTTTGATATTTTCCTAGGAGAGCCATTGAGATTTAGTTGCAACAACTGTCTTTTTTTTTCATTTCTAGAAGTTCTGTCGATCCGTCTTTTATATTTCACTCTTTTTTTAAAGTTTCTATTTATTTAAGTAATCTCTGTACCCAATGTAGGGCTCGAACTCACAACCCCGAGATCAAGAGTTGCATTGACTGAGCCAGCCAGGCACCCCAATAATATCTTATTCTTCTATCATATCTTAGGTTGATATCTTTTATTTTTTTTAAACATTCCCAGTTCATGGACTTTTATGTGAAGTATTGTCTGAAATTCTTGGAAGTATAATCCTGCTGTTTTTCATGTCATTTGATTCTCATGTTGAATTGTTTTTCTGTGGTTTTGGAAATCTGGATTGCAAATTCATCTTCAGCTTTATGCTTGACAGTCGTGATGTTCAGGAGTTCATAGCATCTCCAAAGAGATCGTGTGTTTCCTTCTGCACATACTAGCTGGTAACAGTTTTTATATGGATATCCCATCCTGAGAGTTTCTATGCTTTACATATAGTGTTAATTTAACCCGAAAAGCCACTGAGGGTAAGCCCCTGGTTACACATATTCAAGGAAGCTCCCTCCTCCCACAAAGCTCAGGAGACGACAAACTTCTTTGTCATCTCCCAGTGTCTTTACCAGTGGATTTTTGCTGTTCCTCTATTTCACTTACACAGAGGCTAAAATTCCAGGTCAAAAACTCATGTGGGCCCATGTGAGACCACTAAAAACCTGAGCTTCTTGTTTAAGGATACTAGCCATCATCCCTTCTTGCCTTTGGCCTCTAGGATTGTCCCTTACTTTTTTTCCAAGCTCACTGTACCTTTAAAAGGATGTTATCTCTGTTTCTGTGTGTTTTTCATCATAAAGGTTATCAGATTCCCTAGTACACATCTTTAGGAGACAATCTTAAGACCTTCCTCAAAGTTATTCTTCAGAAATGACAACTTTAATAAGATCAGTTTGTGTTATACATCAGGCAAAACAAACATAAAAAAGAAAAAGGCGTGCTCTAAACTGCTTTTTACCTTTTATTCCCCTTCCCCCCCAAAATGATTTGGGTCTGTATCATCACTAAGAATTCAAGAAAGTGAGTCTGCACAATGTCCAGTTTCCAGAAGTTAACTGTGACTTACAGATATAGATACAGAAGCAAGGAAAGCACAGTGAGTCTACTTTATTTTTACTCTTGTTGGGATAAGTTCATACCTTCCTCAAAGTCCTCTGTTTCAATCATTAATCTTTTTATATATGCCAAGTGGGGAATGGTTGTAGGAAATCGCAATGAGACAGAGAAGAGAATAATAATCTAAGGTAGTCACATTTCCAAAAATGGGATTTAAACTTCTGTAATGAAAAGTACACCAAATATTTCTAACAAATCTTCTGCATTATATTTAAAAGATCAGTGGACCAAAGTACTTACACTGCCTTATAATGTTCTTTAATTACTTCTAGTTATCTACTCAGTAGAGATTCATGGCTCATTTTCTGATTTTGGAAGCAATCCATTTTTGCCTCAAGCCATACATAGTATTTTTCAGATGCCTAGTAAACATGTTAGGTACTGCAAATTAATATTAGAATCCATTTTGGGAGGACATTTCCTAAAATATGGTGGCTGGGGATGGGGGGCAGCTGTGTTTTATTACATCTCACTAGCATATACTTGAAATTTAAAATGATATCTCACAAATGATGGCCCTTTGAATGCTGTACTTATTTTACTGCTTTTTGACAAAAATTAGTCCCCATAATTGTCACTGAGTGAATTAATACTACATCGTTTAAAAATTCTGCGTTTAGGGGACACCTGGCTGGCTCAGTTGGTAGAGCATACAACTCTTGATCTCAAGATTGTGAGTTCAAGCCCCACATTGGGCGTACAGCTTTAAAAAAAAAAAATCCATGCAGTATTCCCACTGTGAAAGAATGGGTATATGTAAAGGAAGCCAGAAGAGGAGGAAATGAGAGGCCTACTAGGAGTAAGGGGAAGATTTACCAGCTGCGCACAAGGCCAGGAATTGTGTTCTGTGCTTTCGCATTTCACCCATAGCAATCTTGTGAATCAAAAATTACTCTTGTTTTACAAATGAGAACATGGCCAAAATAATATATGACATACCTCATGTTCAGTCTCTGACTCAGAATATAGTGGGGGTTTTTTCCATGACATCATAGCTGTCCCCTGTTCTACTGTGGGGGCCTAGGGCAGGCCACCCCAAAATATGTCACAATAGCATATTGATTATTTTGAATTAAAGTTACTTAAGAAACAGCTGGTGCAAAAAGGACACTCTTTTGTCCCACTGAAAACAGAAAATAAATCTCCCATGTGAAAAGTAACTTCCCTGTACCAGGAGGTAAAGAGACATCCTTATCACCAGAGACAGGGGATTCAGGGCCAAGGAGGCTGTGTAAACCAACCTTTGTTACTTTTACTGATTTACTCCACCAGACTAAATCCTATTAAGAATTCCTTACTAAATGAAGCTTCCAAAGAATTTTTCTCTGTTGTGTCAATTCCTCACAGATTTATGTTTCTTTGTCTAAAATGAATAAAAGCTGCCTGCCTTGGTCATTTCCTTGGGTCTCAAGTTTATTATTGGTCCTTCATGCACACATAATTAAACTTTGCCCCCCCCTTTAATCTCTCACATCAAATTCTTAGACTAGCTAGAGGAATCCTAAAGGGTAGAGGAAAGCTCTCCTCCCCAACACTACCTAACGCTGGACCCAGGGCAGGCATACAGCACTTTTTACCAAGTATACATGCATGGTTCAACAACCAACTATATTAAGTGGTAAGGGAGTGGGGATGATTGGCAACATTAATAGCACAACCTGCCTAACTGAAGCCAGAACCCAGTCCCAGTCCTCAGATAATTCATAAAGTTACATATTCTAAGAAATTCTTTATCCACTGAACAATGTATATTTATCAAAAATAAGTAAACCTATGGTACCAGTTATCTAGGGTTTTACTATCAAATTATCACAGCTGGCTGGCTTACAACAACAGAAATTGATTGTCTCACAATTCTGGAGGCTAAAAGTGCAAAATTAAGATGCACGCAAGGCCATGCTTTCTCTGAAGACTAAAGATTGCCTAAGACCAAGGCACCTGGCTGGCTCAGTTGGTAGAGCATGTGACTCTTGATCTCAGGGTCATGAGTTCAGGTCCCATTTTGGGCATGGCAACTACTTAAAAGAAGCAAATCATGAACACTTAAAGATTGCCTGAGACCAACCTACTCCTCTCTGGACTAACCATTTCGGTAGCTAAACATTTGTATAGGCACTAACAAGTATATTCTCTCTCTCAAAACTCTTGCAGTACTACTCATTTGACATTTAATATACAAAGAGAAGGGAAATTATTCCAGAATTATTTCTCCTATATTTATCTCCACTCTCAGATGATAAGCTGATTGAAGACATGAGCATATTCTTAAAATTTATACCTTCCATGATATTTAACCTACTTGTCATTTATTCACTGAGCATATATTTACAGTGTGACTAATTTAAAAAGTCAGTTTATATGCTTATTAATTCTATAAGCACATGTAAACTTTAGGTTATCAGAGTAGAATTTGTATTACTCATCAATTCATTTATTTATTTATATAGGTGAAAAGGAATGGGATTTAATACCTTTCCCTTCTTGTTGTAAGTTTCCTCCACACTTGATGGTCATTAAAATGGATTCCTATAGGAAATGCCTCTGAAAATGAAAAATGGTCCTACAAATGATGGATAGAAGCCACAACATGGAACTAAAATGATAATATGGATATGCAAACTAAAACATCTCATAGCTTGCAATAGATTTTGACTGCTTATTTATGAAACCCTGAAATGTGGGGTCTATAATGAAATTGCCGCTAGACCCTCAGCTGTAACATCTATCATGGAGGGTGATGGTACAAAACTAAATGATAAATTGTTAAGGTCATGCTACAATCAATATGCAAACACTAGATAAAGAAATGTGTGACTTATGCACACCAACAGCAATAGATAAAAATATTATGGATTCAATCTTTTTTTCCTCCCAATGGAGACCATCTTTAAGATAAATGATGTAAATAACTTTACGATAAGGTCACACTTGATTTATTTATTTATTGACTTGACAGAGAGAGACACGGCAAGAGACAGAACACAAGCAGGATGAGTGAGAGAAGGAGAAGCAGGCTTCCCATGGAGCAGGGAGCCCGACACATGGCTCAGTCCCAGGATGCTGAGATCATGACCTGAGCCGCTTAACGACTGAGCCACCCAGGCGCCCTAAACAAAATCTTTATCCTCAGACACATCTGGTTTATATCTCAGCTCTCCTACTTGTTATCTGAGTGACTAGTCAAGTTTCTTAATCTCTCTAAGCCTGGCTTCTTCATATGTAAAAGGGAGATAATAATTCCAACCTAATGGAGTTGTAAAATTTAAAACAGATCATTCATTTACAAGCTACTTGACCTTGAGCAAGTGCCTTCCTCTCTTTGAAAATTAGTGAGCTGATCTAGAGAATGTTGACAGCAGTATTTGTATTAATATATTGTTATAATGATCATATCTATGTTCCTTCAGGTGGTAAAAATGCTTAAATATGATACTTATACAATTCAACAAATGTTTCCTGAATTTCACCATTGGTTCACATAAAGCATTTAGCAAAGGACTTCTCGCCTATGGTCAATGCTATAAATGTTAGCTATGTGACCTTGATTATTCCTGGGATACACTGCAGCTCTGCTCCCTTCCACATTGGCATGTGGTTAAAATACCAGAGAGTCCCCTTTTATTAGCAGGCATCCTGGAGCTCACCTATTTTAACAACACGCTTTGGGGTTTATTATGCTTCTGGGAAGTTGTTTGCAAAAGGAAAGGACTTATTTTTAGGAGCTATTTCCTGGTAAGCAGCTAATAGAACATTGAGGAAATGTTATTTCCCCTTTCTTTAATCTATCATGGATTTACACAAGTTGTTGAGTGTCCAGAAATGTGTTGTTTGCACCAAATCTGTGCCAGAGAAAAGTTGATACTTTCCTAGTGACTTGATCATTAATATACATGTCCAGCACCAGCATCTCTTAACTTTCCAACGTTTGTACCTATCTTTAATAAACCCTTAGATTAAAAGACAGCGGCTCTTAAACTAAGCCTTTGAGGTACCTGAGTGGCTTAGTCAGTTAAGCATCCAACTCTTGCTTTCAGCTCAGGTCATGATCTCAGGGTGATGAGATCTAGGCCTGCGAAAGGCTCAGTGCTGAACGTGGAACCTGCTTAAGATTCTCTCTCTCCCTCTCCCTTTGCCCCTTTCCCCCTGTTCAGGCTCACTCAGTCACTCTCAATAAATAAATAAGTAAATAAACCTTCATATGGTCACCTTCCTTTAAACTACAAAGAAATTTAGAGAGAAAGGAGATGGAATGCTCTTTTTAAATATATGTTTAAAACACCAAACTAAATAAAAAGAGTTGGACCTTTCGTCAAGCCATGGCTGTCAGAATAATGCATTTCGTCACACGCCACGGAAATGCTGCTCTGCTCTGGGTTTGGTGTCTTAGGTGTGCTCTTCGGCCATTACTCCCAATCGAAAGAAGCACTGTGCTACTTGTATGTTTAGAATTCGAGCAATGCAATTCCCACTGCTATTCATCAGGGTCTATGAGTATTTGCTTTCACTGAATGAAGTTTGTGGACTGGAGAGTCATCTAGTTCCCTCTGCTACTGACTGGCCACCTATGCTGCTTGTCTCTTGTCCTAGAGAATGCAAGCAAATGTAAATGTGAGCTAAAGAAAAAGAAAATTAGATAAAGGAAATCTTTTAATGAGAAAAATCATTCTATGATTCATAAATAAATAATTTCTGGATGAACTGTTCTTTAGGGTTACTCATAGCACAAATTTCAGGACAATATGCCTGTGTGCCTGTTGGTTGGCCTGCCTATCTATCTATCTATCTATCAATCATCATCAACTACCTGTCTATTCATTTTCACTTAAATGGTCTAAACAAGACATAGGCAGAGAAGAGTTCAAGACTTTGTGAAGATGAGAATTCCAGAATAAGAAGGAAAACTTAGTAAAATGCTTATAAGGAAATAAATTCAGGGACAGGAAACCCTCCCCAGTAAATGTGACCTCTATGGATTTATGACCCCATGTATCCCCTCCTTTCTCCATGGCCATTATGTTTTGGGTGGCAATCTTTTTGCACAAATGGTAAATTTTATCCCAGATCAATTCTATGCAATAAACATGTAGTGAACACCTACTGTGTTAAGTATTGGAGATTTGAAGGTGAAAAATGCAGTTTCTCATCCTCATGGTCTAAGTGTACAGATTAGCATGTTTTAAGAAAAGGGGTGGCATGGTCATAGGTTTTAAAAGATTACTAAAATGACAGTATGGAAAAAGGATTTGAGGGTGAAATAATGGAGGTAGGTCATCTATTAGGCCTCTGTGTTTTTTTCCCTTAGAACAGCATTTCTTGATCTATTTTGTCTTATGATCACTGATAATAATATACAGACTCTCAACACAAATTATTTTGTTCATCTCCCACACAGAGTAAAAGACTTGAACAAATATTAACGCAGGATCTAACAGCCTAAGGTCACATCTCAGGATGATACGAGCCCTCCTAAAATTGCCTCCTTGAGAAAAGTCAAAGTTGCCAAAAGAATGTACTTTTTGTGCCAGCCAACACCTGAAGATAGAGCCTCTGTTTCCCAGCCTCGGTGGGAGGGGAGAAGACTAACTTTGATAAGCACCAGTTAACAAATTCAGATAGATTTTGCAAAGACCAACCCTAGTTTCCTGCTTTTTGCTATTTCCCACTTCCTTAGCTCAAGCCTCAACCATCTACTCTCCTTCTCCCCTTAAGAATCCTATCATCTCTGTAAAAAAGTGAAGTTGAGGGGCGCCCGGGTGGCTTGGTGGGTTAAGCTTCTGCCTTTGGCCCAGGTCATGATCTCAGGGTCCTGGGATCGAGCCCCACATCGGGCTCTCTGCTCAGTGGGTAAGTCTGCTTCCCCCTCTCTCTCTGCCTTCCTCTCTGCCTCTCTGCCTACCTGCGATCTCTGTCTGTCAAATGGATAAATAAAATCTTAAAAAAAAAGTGAAGTTGAGATCTGTTCATGCTAACTTTCTAAACTACTGCAAAATTATGTTTCTGGTTAAATCTGTCATTAACTTTAGTGTCTAGTTTTCTTTTATCTTTGAACTAGTTTGAAATACACTTCCAGTAAAGTCAACCTTACTGGCACATATACATTACTTTTTTATCTTCTCTCAGCTACCTTTACACAGATTCCACAAAATTTAAAACTTAATACACCAAAAAATAAACAACCCTTAATACACCAACAGAAAAATGAGACAAGGGCCAGTGGTTGGAGATTTTGTAAAAGATGGTGACAAGCATAAGTGTGATCACAATATCAGGAAAGTTCATCTTTATAATGTAAAATTTAAATTTATATCATTCCTTAATCTTATAATAAAAGAGACATAATACATAACTAAAGTCCCACCTTGCCAATTCATGTCTGGATTGTTGGCAACAGCCCTCCTCATACACAATTAGAACACACCACAAAGACAAACTATGCAACTTGTGTCTAGGAAAGCAGATTTGAAAATTCCAGCAAGGGGACGATAGCCCCTATTGCTCAGTAACTGTACCATTGTGGCAATATGCTATATAGTGACATCAAGCCCAGCCCCTGAAGTAAGATTCCAGTTTCTATCAATGGAAGTTCATTATACACACACATATACACACATGTATATAACTCCTCAAGTTCTACTTTTGCTGTCATCCACACATTTTGACATGTAGTATATTTATTATCAGTCCCATTTAAGATCATATCCTGTATGAGGCCAAATCCTTACAACTTACTTTTCTTTTGTGTCATGGTCAAACTTTACGAACGTTCCATTTGTATTAAAAATAGCATATATATTCTTGTACACCTAAAATTAATATAATATTATATGACAATTTTATCTCAATATAAAAATGTTTAATCTCCTTTGGGTATAAATCAATACACATTATTGATGATAACTAATTTATCTGATACTGTCTAAATACTTTACATACAACTCATTCATTCCTCACTAAAACCCTGTAGAGACTATATTATCATTTCCATTTTAAAAAGGAAAAAAAACAAGACAAAGAAATGTTAAACAATTTTCCAAAAGTCACACAGCTAGCAGAGAGTAGAGATGGTACTTGAACCCAGGCTTTCTGTCTTCAGAATCCATGCTTTTAGCTACTACTTTATACTACCTCTCTTACTAGTGTTATTTTAATATTCCAGTCCATTGGGGTTTTTTTGTATCCTTGTCCATCAATTCACAATAGTAGTGTGTTAAATGTTTGAAATGTCTATTCTCTGTGGTTCTATCATTTACAGCTTTATAGTTCTGTTGTCATGATCTTTACATCTTCTTGATCCATTTGTCCTGTTAGCATTAAATAATAACCCATTTGTCTTTTATGATGTTTTCACTTCAAATTCTATTTTATCTGACATAAAATTGCTATGATCTCTTTCCTTTAGCTTACACATGGCTCATATATAATTTGCCATCCCTTTATTTTCATTGTTTGTACACTTTTGTTTTATACGTTTCATATATAGGGTGACCGTATGATTTACTGTTGCAAATGCCTAACCTGTGGAGTAGGGTGGAGGCAGGATGAGGAGAGAAAGTTCAGGAGAGGACCAGCTTGCCTGCACATATTATTGGTTCCCATCTCAGGTTGCAACAGCACTCGGGTGGTACCCCTTTGCCTCTAGCTGACATTGCCCTGGTGTTAAGCTAGGTGCAGCTTTCTCTCCTTACAGGAGCAATGGGGCCTGGATGATAATACTTCCATAACAATGTCATAGTGTAGGAATGGGGTATGGGGTAAAGCACCATGTTAAGAAGCTCTTCCCCAACTTTGCATCCATCTATGAACTCTTGGTACATTTACTTTCTACATTATTTCATCTGTTCTCATGATATTAAATCCATCTATAGTCTCATGAATCCCAACTACACGGTTCCAGGCCAGACCTAACATCTCCCAGAGCTCCAGAATGAAATATCCAACTACACACTTCGCACATCCACTTGGATATCTAATAGGCATCTCAAATTGCCATGTCCATAACGTCCTTGAATACTCACCATCACCATCACCCTTAATGGTATTTCCATTCTACCAACTGCTCAGGCAAAAACTTTGGAGTTACCTTTGACTCAGTGTCATTCACACAACCAATCTAATCCACTAGCATTTCAAGAGATTTCTAGAAACAAGTTCATTCTCATCACATCCCCAAAACAACACTTAGTCTAAATATTATCTCTTGACTGGATTATTGCAATAGCCTTCAATCCCATCTCCCTGCTTTTGTTCTTTTGATCCAGGACAATCTGATCATAAAACATTAGCCAGAGATATGTGATTAAAACATAAGTCATACTGTACCAAATCTCTGTCCAAACTGAGATGGCTTCTTATTTTTTTCTGAATAAAATTCAAAATCCATACTCTACCACACAAGCCCCTCCACATCCAACCTTCTGGCTACTTTTCTGAACTAATCTTCTAGTACTCGTCCCTGTACTGATTGCCCTCTTGATCAAAGGGCTTCCTGGTGGATATCCCCAATCCTAACCTAACCCTAACAAGTCATGCATGTCTTACCAGGATCAGTTTATGATCAAGAACGTGGGATTGTTGGCTATGGTAGGGATACTATTAATAGTTACTGATTTTTTAAGATGAATGAAAATTTTAGGCCCATGTTCTAACTAACCAAAGTATGAAACTAGCATAGCTGAGAAAAGGAGTTGCTTTATTATCTACAGGCTCCATAGGGGTTTTCTAGAGTCAAGATGACTTTGAAAGCACTTTTCCACGAGGCAGCGGTTCTGGCATTGTGGAATATTGTACCCATGTGCTGAGTCAAAACTACCTTCACTTTCAAATTTTCTAGCTGAGGTGATGGATACTTTCACAGCTTAAATTATATTGTCACTTCTTCACTAAAAACATTGCAAAATTTTCTCATTTCACTCAGAGATAAAGCCAAAGTCTTTACAGTCTCCCAACACCCCCCTCATGTGATATGGCTCTGCATTACCTGACTTTATCCCCTTTGACTTTCCACCTTGCTCACTCTGCTCCAGCGACTTACTTTATTTAATGCCACAAATGCTTCCACCTCAGAGCCTTTGTAATCACTTTTCTTTTCCTAGAGTGTTCTTTCTCATATCTTCTGGACTCTACTGCTCATTTCCTGCAGATCTTCATTGAAAAATCACCTTATCAATAAAGCTGTACTAGTGATCACACTAATAACAAAATCACATTCCCCAGCACTCCTTAACCCCTTTCCTTCATTTATTTTTTCTCCATAGTGCTTATGATCACCACCTGAGATATAAGATATCTAGATATCTTGATAGATATACACAACCACATAGATCTACATAGGATATCTACCTAGATACACATACATACTCTGTTTTTTCATTGTCTGTATCAATCCCATTAGAAAGTAATATCTACGAGAGCAGAGAATTTATCTATTTTATTCATACTCAAATCTCTGATATTCAGGATGATGTCAGACAGATATTCAACAAATATTTGTTGAATGGATAAAAAATAAATGAATAAGCATTTTTTGGCATCATCCTCATTTCAAAACTCACTTTTAAAAGGAAATTTTCTGGGGCACCAGGGTGTTTCAGTGGTTTAAACGTCTGACTTCAGCTCAGGTCATGATCTCAGGGTCCTGAGACAGAGCATATGTCAAGCCAACATCGGGCTCTGCACTCAGAGAGGAGTCTGCTTGTCCTTCTCCCTCTGCCCCTGCTAGTGCTCTCTTCCTCTCTCTAAAATAAATAAAATATCTTAAAAAATAAAAATAAATCAATAAAAATAAAAGGAATGTTCTTATATAGCATAGGGAAGTGCTTGCTTCGGCAGCACATATACTTATATAGCATAGGGAATAAAGTCAATGCTGGAACAGTGCCACGTCGTGACACAGGGTAACTGCATTTGTGGTGAGCACAGCAGAACATAGACTTGGGGAATCACTATGCTGCATACCAGAAAATAATGTAACTTTGTGTGTCAATTATACCCAAATAAAAAAAGGAGTTATCCTAGTGAATATTTTATTTTTTTTT
Source organism: Taxidea taxus jeffersonii (assembly GCA_003697995.1). Lineage (NCBI taxonomy): Eukaryota > Metazoa > Chordata > Mammalia > Carnivora > Mustelidae > Taxidea > Taxidea taxus. Next base: position 55,755 of record ML095603.1, read on the forward strand.
ATTTTTATTTTTTTTAAGATTTTATTTATTTGACAGACAGAGATCACAAGTAGGTAGAGAGGCAGGCAGAGAGAGGAAGAAGCAGGCTGTCCGCAGAGCAGAGAGCCCGATGTGGGGCTTGATGAGGGGCTTGATGCGGGGCTCGATCCCAGGACCCTGGGATCACGACCTGAGCCAAAGGCAGCGGCCTTAACCCACTGAGCCACCCAGGCGCCCCCTAGTGAATATTTTAAATCATCTATACCTCCTTTATTAATTAAGCATATTGGAAAAATATTCTAATCCATTTTGTTTGATAGGTGACCTAATAATATTAACAGCTGGTATTTTGGGTGTTTTCTATTAGCAGGTACAATGTTAAGCCACTTACATGCATATTATATTACTAAAGAACATGCAAGAAAGGTATCAGTATTCTCAATTTATAGATGTGATAAGTGAAACATGGAAAAATTAATTTAATCAAAGTGATATGGCTACTATTGTAATACTACGTGTCAACTACATTCAAATAAAAAAAGTGACAAGGCTACTAATGGTTGCACAAGAACACAAACTAGTTTTGGTGTGTGTTCACCAAAACTCTTTAAAGCTCCTTATAAAGTCCACTACAAAAGATGAGAATCGTATCAGCTTATCCCTGCAGATAATGAAACTAAGAAAGCAATCATCTAGAATCCATTCCTCTACCATTACCAGCTTTCAGTAACTCACATAATAGATTGTTTTTAATGAGCAAGAACCTTTATAGCCAGAATATTAAAAACAGAACCCGAGAATAATACACTGTAAATAATCACTTAAGTTGCCTTGGTTTATGTATATAGTGACAAAGCTACGTTATTATAGTTCTCTTTATTCATAAAGCTTTGTATGTGTGAGGTAATGACATCTTTTCTTCCCTTTGGTCTCTATTAAAATGTGCATTGCTTCTGAACTCAAAGGGCTTTAATCTCACGTGATATGGAAAATTTCCAGTCAGGGTTAATTAAGCAGGAATTATAATATTTATGGTAATGACTAATGGACCTTGATATCCTGAGTTATTTTTCCACTAGTTTTGCACATTTGGGACTGAATGGCCTGCCAGAAACACACTGCCACTATACTATCCTGATATTGATTTGAAATTGATCTTTATTTTATTTTATAAAGTCCTATTTTTTAATGGGTCTTCACACAGTTGCAGCCATAAAAGTCATAATTTTACATTGAGACCTTGCTATATCCTGGATGTCTGTGTCTTCCCAAAATTCAAATGGTGGAATCCTAACCCCCTAGAGGTGTTTATATTAATTGGTGGGGACTTTGGGAAGTGATTAGCTTGAAGGGGATAAATATGTCACTTAAAAATATGCCTCTTTGGCCTACGGATTATCTTGAGCTAGTTATTTTTAAGAAAAAGCAGACAGAGGGGAACTGAAAACCAAGCAGAAGTATCTTATTGTAAGGAACATTTACATTTATAAAAGAAATCTCCATTTGTAAAGATATCTCTCTTTCTGTACCAGAAAGAGGAGGATGACTCTAATCTCTAGAAACTCTTATTAATGGAAAAGGCAAAGACTTAGATCTGCATAACAAACTTACCCTCATTTACTGTGCTTTTTCTGCTTACCTCACATAACTGGCTCCCTCCACTCCCCAGATCTTTCTTGTGCCTTTTGAAGAAGATAGTATTTAAAGCAGTGACTTAGGCCGTTTTGGAGAGTTACTCAGTTTTCCTGGGTCTCTCCTATGGATACAGGAGGTACATGTTATTAAACTTCTATTTCTCTCCTGTTAATCTATCTTTTATTATGGGGGGGCAGTCTCAGCCAAGAACTTAGAATAGTAGAAGGAAAATAATTTTTCTTCCCCTACAAGATCATGAGAGTAGAGCCCTCATGAATGGAATTAATGCCTTATAAAAGAGGCCCCAGAAAGATCTCTAGCCCCTTCTGCCATGTGAGGATATAGCAGGAAGTGTGCAGCCCAGAAGAGAGACCTCACCTGACCATGCTGGTACTCTGATCTCTGACTTGCAGCTTCCAGAACTATGAGAAATATCTCTCTCTTGTTTATAAGCCACACAGTCTGTGGTATTTTGTTATAGGAGCCCAAATGGACTAAGATAGACCTGATACTCCATACAACATGAAAGAATAATCAACTGGTGCAACTTAGCCACTTAAACTAAAGAGAATGATGAAAAGATAATGGAATATGGATAATATGAAAATCATTTAAACATGCTAAAAAAGGAAAAGCCAAGGTTGAGGAATACCAAGTACACATAATTATACTTTCTTTCCACACGCTTGCAAATATGTTATACACTTTAGTTCTTACATTGGTGTGTTATTATCACAATAACCATTCTAAAAAATAAGGCAACAGAAAGCCAGAAATATTAAGCGAATTCACCAAAATAAGGCAACAGAAAGCCAGAAATATTAAGCGAATTCACCAAGTTATTGGTGCTAGTAAGTGCTAGAACCAGACTACAATTCTACAGTTCTATGGTCAATTAATCTTCAACAAAGCAGGACAAAGAATATCCAGTGGAAAAAAGACAGTCTCTTCCACAAATGGTGTTGGAAAAACTAGACAGCAACATGCAAAAGAATGAAACTAGACCACTTTCTTATGCCATACACAAAAATAAATTCAAAGTGAATCAAAGGCCTAAATGTGAGACCTGAAACCATAATAATCCTATAAGAGAAGACAAAGTAACTTACAGCAACTTCCTTCTAAATCTGTCTCCTGAGGCAAGGGAAACAAAAGCAAAAATAAACTATTGGGACTACATTAAAATAAAAACCTTCTGCACAGCAAAGGAAACTATCAACAAAACTAAAAGGCAACCTATGGAATGGGAGAAGAAAGATATTTGCAAATGACATATCCAATAAAGGGTTAGTATTCAAAATATATAAATAAGTTACAAAACTCAACACCCAAAAAACAAATAATCCTATTAAAAAATGGGCAGAAGACAGGAACCTTTTTTAAGGAAGACATACAGGGGCGCCTGGGTGGCTCAGTGGGTTAAAGCCTCTGCCTTCGGCTCAGGTCGTGATCCCAGGGTCCTGGGTCCCAGGGTCCTGGGTCCCAGGGTCCTGGGATCGAGCCCCGTATTGGGCTCTCTGCTTAGCGGGAAGCCTGCTTCCTCCTCTCTCTCTGCCTGCCTCTCTGCCTACTTGTGATCTCTATCAAATAAATAAATAAAATCTTAAAAAAAAAAGGAAGACATACAGATGGCTAACAGACACATGAAAAGATTCTCATCATCACTTATCATGAGGGAAATACAGATCAAAACTACAATGAGATGTCACCTCACACCTGTCAGAATGGCTAAAATCAACAACACAAGAAACAACAGGTGTTGGTGAGGCTGTGGAGAGAGGAACCTCCCACTGTTGGTGGGAATGCAGCCACTCTGGAAAATTGTATGGAGTTTCCTCAAAAAGTTAAAAATAGAACTACCATACAAGGGGTGCCTGGGTGGCTCAGTGGGCTAAAGCCTCTGCCTTCAGTTCAGGTCATGTTCCCAGGGTCCTGGGATCGAGCCCCACATGGAGCTCCCTGCTCAGCAGGGAGCCCGCTTCCTCCTCTCTCTCTGCCTGCCTCTCTGCCTACTTGTGATCTCTGTCTGTCAAATAAATAAATAAAATATTTTTAAAAAAGAACTACCATTCGATCCAGCAATCACACTACTGAGTGTTTACCCAAAGAATACAAACACACTAATTCGAAGGGATACATATGCCCCTATGTTTACTGCAGCATTATTTACAATAGCCAAGATATGGAAGGAGCACAAATGTCCACTGATAGCTGAATGGATAAAGAAGACATATATATACATACATATATAGAGAGAGCGACACACACACACACACACACAGAATTATTGAGCCATTAAAAAAAGAGTGAGATCTTGCTATTTGCAACGACAGGTATGGAGCTAGACAGTATAATGCTAAGTGAAATAAGTCAGTTAGAGAAAGACAAATACCCTGATTTCACTCCTGTGTGGAATTTAAGAACCAAAACAAACAAGGTGAAGGGAGAGAGAGAGAGAAACCAAGATAGACTCTTAACTATAGAGAATAAACTGCTGGTTACCAGAGGGGAGGTGGGTGGTGGGATGGGTGAAATAGGGGATGGGGATTAAGGAGTGCACTCATCCTGATGAGCACCAGGTTATTAAAATAAAAACTTTTAAAGTCAGCATGAGGGGTACCTGGCTGGCTCAGTCAGTAGAGCATATGACTCTTCATTTCAGGGTTGTGAGTTCAAGCCACATGCTGGGTCTAGAGATAACTGAAAAATAAAAACACCTTTAAAAATATCAAACTGAATCATTTTGTTTCATGAGGTGCAAACTGACACTCTGCACACTTTATCACCATGTCCTTCTGTTTTCCCAGCATTTCTTTCATTAACATGGTTCAATTGACCTGACAGTCAATGTGTGAGCCCGCACCACAATGGGCCAATAATTCCAACTTTAAAATGCAAGTGAGTGCCTGGTGTGGTAAATATCTTTCATTAGGCTTGCGGTTTCAGATTTTATCAGAATATATATGTGTCCAAGTGTATTTCTAGATGACTTTAACACCACTTTGTCAAATTCAGGGAAGACTGTGTGTGATTTTTTTAGTGCAATTACCATAAAACATACATTGAATTTGGGGGGGATCCTCTTTACAAATATCAAATGTTCCCTTACAGTAAAATGAACATCTGTTCATTCCAGTCTCCTTTCGTATGACTTGGGAGATACTGTGTTTTCTCTTTATGAGTTTAGAAAAATTCTTGATAGATTTATTCCTATAAATGCATTTGATATTTTTCCTTTCGTGTGTGACCTCATACACACACACATACACATACACATATATGTATGTATGTATATACATAATAAAGATTCAGAATGAGCTTCCCCAAAATGTGCCATTTTGGCACATGGATCATTTCAGCTGAAGACAATCAAGGCCCAAAAGATTCAGGAGAAGCTTTTGCCTCCCCCTTAATTGCCTCTAAGAATTTAGATAGAGGGCCTGGCCCAGGAAGACAGCTATCACCAGAGGTAGGTAGAGAGTCCCGTCTAGGTGTGGTAAGCTGGAGGGAGCTCCACAGGGCCTGTGTCCCACCATCTGCATGGCATGACAGACATTTGTTTACCAAACATTTGCTCTTCCAATCTTCCTGTGAACTGTCTTCCTTCCCTTTGAAGCCCCAGATCCCATACCTCTGTCTGCTTAGTTCAGGATAGCATATAAGCCTCAACTGCCTCTGAGCCCCTCAAGTCTGTATAGGGCTCCAAAACATACAATTTTTTTTCTCCTGTTAATCTGTCTTATGTCAATTTAATTAATAGACCAGGGAAAAGAATCTAGAAAGGGAGAAAAAAATTTTCTTCCCCTGCAATAATTATAATAATATTACATTATATAGTTATATTAATATGTATTACATATATAATTGGTTTCTACTTACCTGAATTGACTTTTAATAGTTTTCATAGTATTTACTTTATTATCTTGGAATTTCTAACTATAAAATACACTCTGAGTTTGCATTGAATCGTCAAAATCAAGTGATTTTTGTCCATTTAATAGAAAAGATGTTTAAAAAACAGCCATCACATTCTCATGTGTGCTAAGTCCTACACATCTCCATACAGAAAGAGTCAAGGAGCATCCCTGATTTGGGTGCTCCCTCCCTAAATGAAACCCCAAATGCTCTGGAAGACATCCTCAGCAGGCCTTAAATCATGTCTATTAGGGATAGGTTGTTCTCTGTACTCACATACCAGAAGGTGAGTGGATTTTGGATAGCAAAGGAACATGTTATTCATAAATATGGGCTATAGAATTAATCATATTTTGGTAATGCAACCCCTTAGTGTGTTGGCTGATTTGTGGTTTAGCAAAGTTTTTTAAGGTAGCTTCATTCTTTTTTTTTTAAGATTTTATTTATTTACTCAACAGACAGAGATCACAAGTAGGCAGAGAGGCAGAGAGAGAGAGGAGGAAGCAGGCTGTCCGCAGAGCAGAGAGCCCGATGCGGGGCTCGATCCCACGACCCTGGGATCATGACCCGAGCCGAAGGCAGCAGCCTTAACCCACTGAGCCACCCAGGCGCCCCAAGGTAGCTTCATTCTTGACCTGAAGGTGGTATAATGATTACATCTGATTTTTAGGAAAGACAAATGGGTCCTTAGAAGAATAGATGGGAGGTATGATGGTTTGTGACATATGTCTGAGTGTACCGTTGACCTACAGTCTCCTCTTCTGTGACAAGTCAATCTTCCCAAGATGATGAAACTCTCTGGGAAGGGATTTATGATAACTGAGTTCTTTTTGAAGGATCTGCCTTTAGGTAGATAAGGTGAGTTCAGAGAAAGCCTCTCCAAGTTTGTTATTTATCAAAAGCCTAAATCTCAAAGTAATCAAAATACCAAAATGGCATATTTTATACTGGTATATTCTGTTACCCTTCAAAGCTTTCCTTGATCACTTTAATTTTACAACCTGGGCCCATACCAAAACTCTAGATCACTTTTAACCCGGATGTATATTTTTCCCTTGACCTTTATTTTATTTTTATTTAAATCCACTAAACAACATAAAAAGCTATACTAGTTTCAGGTGTACAATATAGTGATTCAATAATTCTGTGTATTACTTAGTGTTCATCAAGATAAGTGTACTCTTAATCCCCTTCATCTATTTCACCCATTCCCCCCACCCTCATACCATCAGTTTGTTCTCTACATTTAAGAGTCTACAGGGTTTTTTGGTCTTTTTTTTGTCTTTGTTCATTTGCTTTGTTTCTTAAATTCCACATATGAGTGAAATCAAGTGGTATTTGTCTTTCTCTGATTTATTTTGCTTAGCATTACAGTCTCTAGATCCATCCATGTTGTTGCAAATGGCAAGATTTCATTATTTTTTTATGGCTGAGTAACATTCCATTGTATATATATATATGCCACATCTTCTTTATCCATTCATCTGTCAATGTGCACTCAGCATGCTTCCTTGGCTATTGCAAATAATCTTGGCTTTTGCAAATAATGCTGCAATAAACATGGGGGTGCATTTATCTTTTCAAATTAGTGCCTTCTTATTCTTTGGGTAAATACCCAGTAGTGGAATTACTGGACCATATGGTAGTTCTATTTTTAAATGTTTTGAGGAACCTCCACACTGTTGTCCACAGTGGCTATACCAGTTTGCATTCCCACCAACAGTGCACTACAGTCCCTTGACCTTTATTTTTACCACCTTCTAATGGTATATAACTTATGTCTGCGCCCCTTCCTCCCACCTAGAATGCAAGTTCCCTGAGGACAAATATTCTCGATTCTTTTGTTTAATAATGGCATGTAATTGTCACTGATAAATAATTTGTTGAACAAACACCAAATGGCAGTGTGTAACTATTATAATTAAAACAACGGAATATCTGGTTCAAGAAGTGACTGAAGAATCAGTGTAACAAATTAGAAGCTCAAATGAGACCCAATTTCACCCTGGCAGGAAAAAAAAAGTAACTGAAAAACCTCACCTTCCCATTATTTACCCAAATAAAGTCCACATGGGTTAAGGGGTAGAGTATACAATATGAACCATAAAATCACAATCCAGAGAGGGACATACACTATCTATTGTTAAGGAAAGAAAGCTGAAAAGGAAAGAAGTTGCAGAAAAATAGAACGAGCTCATACTTGCACAAACAAAAACGAAGTGGAAAAAAAGTGTTATGTGTGTACATATATGAGTTAGTAGATGGTTGTATCAGCAAAGAAAAGAATGTGGACAGATAAATACAAGGTATTTGGTAATGATTGAGGCTGGATATATGGATTGAATACTAATTTTTTCTTTTTTTTAATATTTTATTTATTTATTTGGCAGAGAGAGAGATCACAAGTAGGCAGAGAGGCAGGCAGGAAGCAGGCTCCCCGCTGAGCAGAGAGCCCAATGGGGGGCTCCATCCCAGGACCCTGAGACCATGACCTGAGCTGAAGACAGAGGCTTTGACCCACTGAGCCACTCAGGCACCCCTAATTTTTTCTTTATATAGTCATGCATTGTCTCAAATATTAAAATAAGCAAGTAGTGTTTTTTTTTAAGATTTTATTTATTTATTTGACAGAGATCACAAGTAGGCAGAGAGGCAGGCAGAGAGAGCGAGAAGATGAAGCAGGCTCCCCGCCGAGCAGAGAGCCCGATGCGGGGCTCGATCCCAGAACCCTGGGATCAGGACCTGAGCCGAAGGCAGAGGCTTTAACCCACTGAGCCACCCAGGCGCCCCAGCAAGTAGTGTTTTTTAATTAAAATAACACACAGATATTTTTATTAAAGTAAATTTAGCTCCTACCACATTAAAGTCTTCAAATCTCAATCTTCCCAATCTGTAAAAAGGGATATTCCTGGCCTTACAACTAGGAACAATTATGACAATGGCAATTATTAACATTCACCAAGTTCTCACTGACATTTCAGGCACTGTGTTAAGAGCTATTATGTGTTTCTACTCATTTAATCTGCATAATAAAACTCATGACAGAAAATATTACTACTTCTACCTCAATGATCTGTCAAGAGGATTAAATAAGCTAATACACATGAAAATACTGCTATAAACTGAACACAATTGAGAAATGGAAGTCATTACATCGTTTATTTTTAAGATTTTATTTATTTATTTGACAGACAGAGATCACAAGTAGGCAGAGAGGCAGGCAGAGAGAGAGAGAGGAGGAAGCAGGCTCCCTGCCCAGCAGAGACCAATGCGGGGCTCGTTCCCACGACCCCAGAATCATGACCTGGGCCGAAGGCAGAGGCTTTAACCCACTGAGCCACCCAGGCGCCCCAATTACGTCATTTTTATATGCAGTCATACATCTACTGAAACAAATTTATTGATAATTTAGTTTGTTTAGTTCTTGAGGACTTACATCCTTGGCTTTCAGCTTGTGAGCACTCTGAACAATACAACCCATTAGCTGAGCTTAATCACCACTCCAATATCACCATGTAGTTTAACATGGTAGTAATCAGCCCACTTACAGACTTCATCAAAAATAAAATAGGTGGGGGCACCTGGATGGTGCAGTCAGTTAAGCATCTGACTCCTGGTTTCTGCTGAGGTCATGCTCTCATGGTCATGGGATTGAGCCCTGCACTGCATACTGTGCTCAGTGTGGAATCTGCTTTAGGTTCTTTCTCCCTCTCCTTCTACCCCTTCTGCTAGTGCTCTCCCTCTCTAATAAATAAAAATCTTTAAATAAAATAAACAAAATAAAATAAAATATTTGGGAGGATCAAGAGATACAAACTTCCAGCTATAAAATAAATAAGTCTTGGGAATATAAGTATAGCATGGTGAACACAGTCAATAATATTGTATTAACTTTGTATGATAACAGACAGTAGGTAATTAAGCTTACTATGATCAGTTTGCAATGTATACAAATGTCAAATTGCTATGTTGTGCACATGAAACTCATATAATATTATGTGTCAATTATACTTCAATTAAAAAGATAAAAATAAAAAATTGTGCTTCAAAAGATACTATTAAAAAATGAAAAGGCAACCCACAGAATGGGAGAAAATACTCACAAATTTTATATATATATATATATATTTATTTATTTATTTATTTATTTGAGAGAGCGAGCAAGCACAGGCAGACAGAGTGGTAGGCAGAGGCAGAGGGAGAAGCAGGCTCCCTGTGGAGCAAGGAGCCCGATGTGGGACTCGATCCCAGGACGCTGGAATCATGACCTGAGCAGAAGGCAGCTGCTTAACCAACTGAGCCACCCAGGCGTCCCACAAATTATATATTTGATAAGAACTTATTATCCACAATATATCACTAACTTTTGCAACTTAACAATAAAAAGTCCCATTTTTTAAAAATGAGAAAATGATCAAGGAGCCTTGGTGGCTCAGTCACTTAAGTGGCTGACTCTTGGATTTGGCTCAGGTCACAATCTTGGGGTAATGGGATCAAGCCCAACTTGGGCTCCCAACTCAGCGGGGAGTCTGTTTCCTTTCTTCCTCTGCATTTCCCCCTACCCACCCCCCCTGACCCTGTTCGCACACTCTCTCTCTGAAATAAATAAATCTTATTAAAAAATGAGAAAAGGATCTAGATATTTATCCAAAAAAGATAAACAAAAGGCCAATAAGTACATAAAAAGATGCTCAATGTCATTAGTCATTAGGGGGATGCAAATCAAAACCAAAATGAGATACCATTTCACATCCTATAATTTGATGAAAATTAATAAAAAAAGACAATAGCAATTCTTTTTTTTTTTAAGGTTGTATTTATTTATTTGAGAGAGACTGAGCCAGAAGGAGAGGGAGAAAAAATCTGAAGCGGACTCCACACTGAGTGCAGAGCCCAACTCAGGGCTCAATCTCACAACTGTGAGATCATGACCTGAGCCAAAACCAAGAGCTGGATGCTCAACCAACTGAGCCACCCAGGTGCCCCGACAATAGCAATTCTTTGCAAGGTTGTTGAGAAAACATTGCTGGTAAGAATGTAAATACAGCAGCTACCTTGAAACAAAGTCTGGCATTTCCTCAAAATGTTCAAATATAGTTACTGTATGACCCAGAAATTCTTCCTAATCAATTCCACCCAAGAGAAGGCAACATACATGTCCACACAAAAACTTGCACACAAATATTCATAGAACCAGTATTCATAAGAGCCAAAGAATGTAAATAACGCACATAACCATGAACAGATGAATGGACAAATTCAATGTGGCATATCCATACAATGATTCATAGTATCCAGTGATAAAAAAAGAATGAAGTAATGATGTATCAATAAGCCTTGAAAATACGCCATGTGAAAGAAACAGATATAAAAGGCCATATTCTGGGGTGCCTGGGTAGCTCAGTGGGTTAAGCCTCTGCCTTCAGCTCAGGTCATGATCTCAGGGTCCTGGGATCGAGCCCCGCATCGGGCTCTCTGCTCAGCGGGGAGCCTGCTTCCCCCTCTCTCTCTGCCTGCCTCTCTGCCTGCTTGTGATCTCTCTCTGTGTCAAATAAATAAAATCTTAAAAAAAATAAAATAAAAAATAAAAAGGCCATATATTATGTTATTTCATTTACATGAAATGTCCATTATGAGTAAATTCATTGAGATACAAAGTAGAATAGTGGTTGCCAGGTGCTGGAGGAGGGAGATACCCAGTGACTGCTAATGGATATAGAGTTCTTTTTGGGGGTGATGGAAACATCCTAGAATAAGGCAGTGGTGATGATTGCCCAACTCTGTCAATAAACTAAAATCTACTGAGTTGTAAACTTTAAGGGGTAGATTTTATGGTAGTTATATCTTAATTTTTAAAAAGTCAGTGCTGGAAGAGGCCATATGTATTCAGTGCATCACAATCTTCATTTCACAAATAGACAAGGGACTTGCACAAAGAAATAGGATGATCTAGGATAGATTAATACTAACAACATAAATGGTGGAAACAAAAGTCAACACAGAATGTTTACAATGTGCCAAGGATTATTCAAAGTTGTTCACATACCTGCATATCTTGAGTTCTTACAAGAACCTATGAGGTAGAAGCTGGGCTATATATCTTTTTTTACTGATGACAAAAAAATAAGGAAAAAGTGTTTAATAACTGTCTACATCTCACAGCTAGCAAGCTCATCCCTGACCAGTGTCTGTGTCTGATTGCCTCACTGAAGCACCTCGAGTCCTCTCATGATTAATCCTGCACTAGCACATACAAAATATTTGAGAAAATCACTGAAAATGTTCAGTTTCTCTTCTGGAGTTTGGCCAATCCCAGATACCTAAGGGGAGTGTCCCTGAAGGGTGGCAAAGCATGAGCACTGTCCTTCCATCCTTGGCTGCTTGACTGGTTTGGACTGGCCTGGGCTAAGGGATGGATGGGGGAAGGAAATGAGATTTCTGTCCTTTCTGTACTCATACCCTTGACCCATCTCCACTTTCACTACCAGGGTTCCAGGGCTGTGGTCACTGGTTTTCTGTAATGTCAACTGTAGGGATTTGTGGGACACAGAGAAGTGTGGTGGGGGATTGCTTTTGTCTTTTTGGAAAAGTAAGCCATTATCAAAGTTCCATTCTCAACAATGTGAACACCAGAGGTTAGGGAAGGTGAAGATACTTCCTAATTAAAGAAAACACAGGAACAAGACTGTTCTCTCTGGGTCCTCATAATCATCCAGGTAAATGGAGAGCAGGTGATAAGATCCCCAATGAGGGAAGTTTGTAAGTTGGAGAGCAGTGGGTCAGCATTTTCTAGGGTTATGGGAAAATGCTGGGTACATTCATGACAATGTGGTGGAGAGATAAATGAAAGCTATACTGAGAGTGTGAGGGAGTGGGCAATCCTCCATCTACAGCCCTGCTGTGTGCAGTACACTAACCAGAGAGCTTGTCTGCGTAGAGTGATGCTCAAAGAGAATAAAGTTTGTGGTGGCTTTTAGACCAGTGATGGGGGTGGAGCTGTAGGTGCCCTTCAGCTGCTTTCCCTGAACTCAGGAGTGCCATGGCAGCCATCTGGATCTCAGGCATTGTCAAGATGTTTATCAGGCATTCGCAAGATGTTTAGACTCTAAAACCAGAAGGCCAATGGAAGTTTGTTTTTTCTTTGTTTTTTTTTTTTTTTAGGAATATATACATTCATTTATGTTTGTTAACATACCAATGTAAGTTAATCACAATTTATAGGATGGGGTTCTCAGAAGAAATGGAGCTTAGCCCCTGATGTAAGTACAAAATAAGGCAAAAGGGGCGCCTGGGTGGCTCAGTGGGTTAAAGCCTCTGCCTTCGGCTCAGGTCATGATCTCAGGGTCCTGGGATTGAGCTCCGCATCGGGCTCTCTGCTCAGCAGGGAGCCTGCTTCCCTTCCTCTCTCTCTGCCCGCCTCTCTGCCTACTTGTGATCTCTCTCTGTCAAATAAATAAATAAAATCTTTTTAAAAAAAGTCTTACACATATTATATAAACAATTCCTACAACCCAGTGAGAAGGCAAGCTAATGATTTTTGGTTTCTTCTTATTATTTTTTCTTTGTTTTTTCTCAAGCTTTTATTTAAATTACAGTTAGTTAACACACAGTGTAATATTAGTGCAGAATTTAGTGATTCATCACTTCCATACAACACCCAGTGCTCATCACAAGTGCCTTCCTTAATCCCCATTACCCATTTAACCCATCCCTCTGCCCAACACCCCTCTAGTAACCTTCAGTTTGTTCTCAATAGTCAAGAGTCCCTTTTCTGGTTTGCCTCTTTTTTCTCCCCCTATGTTCATCTGTTTTGTTTCCTAAATTCCACATATGAGTGAAATCATATAGTATTTGTCTTTCTCTGAAAGACTTATTTTGCTAACATTATAGCCTCTAGATTCACCCATGTAGTTACAAATGGCAAGATTTCGTTCTTTTTATGAATAATAATCAATTGTGTGTGTGTGTGTGTGTGTGTGTGTATATATATATATATAGAGAGAGAGAGAGAGAGAGAGACAGATATGGATATAGACCACATCTTCTTTATCCATTCATTAGCCAATGGACATTTAGGCTCTTTCCATAATTTGACTACTGTTTAGAATGCTGCTATAAACACTTGGGTTCATGTATACTTTCAAATCAGTATTTTTGTACCCTTTGGGTAAGTACCAGGTAGTGCAGTTGCTGGGTCATAGGGTAGCTCTATGTTCAACTTTTTGAGGAACCTCCGTGCTGTTTTCCAGAGTGGTTGCACCAGCTTGCATTCCCACCAACAGTGTAGGAGGGTTCCCCTTTCTCCACATCCTCGCCAACACCTGTTGTTTCTTGTCTTGTTAATTTTAGCCATTCTGACTGGGGTGAGGTGGTATCTCACTGTGGTTTTGATTTGTATTTCCCTGATGATCAGTGATATTGAGCATCTTTTCATGTGTCTGTTGCCATCTATATTTCTTCTTTGGAAAAATGGAATTTAAGCTACTTAAAAAGTAGGGGAGGGTTACCTGGCTGGCTCAGTCAGTAGAGCATGAGACTCCTGACCTAGGGGTTGTAGGTTCAAGCCCCACGCTGGGTGTAGAGAATACTTAAAACTATTTTTTTAAAGTAGGCTCCACATCCAATGTGGGGCTTAAATTCACGTCCCTGAGTTCAAGACTCAGATGCTCTACCAAATGAGCCCACCCAGGTGCCCCCAAAAAAGATCTTTCAGAAAAGTAGAGGAAATGGATTAAAATAGATATTTCATCAAAGTATATATGCTAATGGTCAATAAGCACATAAAATGATCAGTATGATTAGTCATCAGGGAAATATAAATTAAAAATACAATGTGACACCACTTTATAGTCATTAGGTATAGTATAGAAGACTGTAACAAGTATTGGTGAGGATGGGTAGAAACTAGAAAAATCATACATTGCTGTTAAGATTATAAAATAATTCAGCCATTTTGGAAAACACCATAGCTATTCCTCCAAACATAAAACGTAGAGTTTACTTATGATCCAGCACTTCCACACCTAGTTACATACTCAAGGTAAATGAAAATAGGTCCAGACAAGCACTTTCACATGAATGCTCATAGTAGCATTATTCATAATAGTTAAAAATTGGAAACAACCCAAATGTCCATCAACTGATGAACAGATATGCAAAATGTGGTCTAGCTGTACAACTGAATAGTATTCAGTCATAAAAAAGGAATGAAGTACTGGTACATGCTACAACATCTATGTGCCTTGAAAACAATATGATAATAGGAAAAAAGAAACAGGCATAAAATACCTCATATTCTATGGCTCCATTTATATGAAATGCCCAGAAATTCAAATCTAAAGCAAAGGACATAGATTTCCTGGGGCTAGAACTGGAAGCCAAATACAAATGAGCAATAAATTTCTTTTAGAGTTGAAGGCAATGCTGCAAATTTAGTTATAGCAATGGGTGCACACATCTAGATTTACTAAAACTCAATGAATTGTATGCATAATATGAAACCAATATATTTTATGGTATGTAAATTACACCTCTAATTTTTTTCTTTTTTAAGAAGAGAAAACAGCGCTGCCATATTCAGCGTTCTACTTGGGAAGGTGGCCTTGCATAGATTATAGGAACTGCACCTTTCTGAGTAGATAATGCTTAACAGTGCAAAGCTTGTGGTGGGCTTGGGAAGAGCGTAAGGATAAGGCACAGAGGTGCCCTCTTTTGAGGACCTGATTTTAAAAAATTAGCAATACAAAGCGGGGTGCAACTTTTTTTTTCTTTCCCTCAAGCTATGATGTAACTCCACGAAAGACTGGCTATCCCATTTTTTTTTAAGTTCACTACTATAGGGGCGCCTGGGTGGCTCAGTGGGTTAAAGCCTCTGCCTTCGGCTCGGGTCATGATCTCAGGGTTGTGGGATCGAGCCCCGCATCGGGCTCTCTGCTCAGCGGGGAGCCTGCTTCCTCCTCTCTCTCTGCCTGCTTCTCTGTCTACTTGTGATCTCTCTGTGTCAAATAAATAAATAAAATCTTAAAAAAAAATAAATTTCACTACTATATATGCGTTTCCCTCTGTCTGAAACTGTATCACGATTTCTCCCCAGAAGCAATCTTGAATCCGTAAAAATGACACAGAATGTTAAGAATTCGACCCTTAAAAACCCTCAGTGAATGGATCATTTTGCTAGTTAATTCTTTTTTTTTTTTTAAAGATTTTATTTATTTGTTAGAGAGAGCGCAGGAGCGAGCACAGGCAGACAGAGTGGCAGACAGAGGCAGAGGGAGAAGCAGGTTCCCTGCCGAGCAAGGAGCCCGATGTGGGACTCGATCCCAGGACGCTGGGATCATGACCTGAGCCGAAGGCAGCCGCTTAACCAACTGAGCCACCCAGGCGTCCCTTGCTAGTTAATTCTTATTAACATTTTATATGAGAAAGTAAAGAATAAACATGCGGGAACATTCTAGAAAAGGAAAGGTTCTACTCACTATTTAGAAAAATGCCCGGGAAAACTGCAGCAAAGACCCGTCCTCATCCGGTCAGGGCCGTGGGCAGGAAACTTCTTCCTCCCTGAGGTCGTGGTCCAAGTTTCCCGAAGCTGCTGGAGCATCTCGTTAGTCCTGAGGAAACTTAAGTTCTTCTGTCACTGAAAAAGGCGCCGACATCAAGCGGGCACACTACGCATGCGCGTCACAGGAACCAGAAACGGTGGGTTCGCGCGCCCCCTGCTGGCCCTAAGGGCACAATGCAGGAAACTCAAGCCAGGCTGTTGTTTTTTTTTTTTAAGATTTTATTTATTTATTTGACAGAGAGAGAGAGATCACAAGTACACAGAGAGGCAGGCAGAGAGAGAGGGGGAAGCAGGCTCCCCGCCGAGCAGAGAGCCCGATGCGGGACTTGATCTCAGGACCCTGAGATCATGACCTGAGCCGAAGGCAGAGGCTTAACCCACTGAGCCACCCAGGTGCCCAAGCCAGGCTATTTTTTAAAGAGATGCCCTGCCCTTTGGTGGTGGTCCTGCGGGATTGCTGAAATTCAGTATCGGGATCAATCACTGCCCTGGGAAGCTGAAACGGAAATGGAGCTCTTTGTTCTGTGCCCAGATGGGAATTTATAGTGGTAACATGAAGCTAAGTTCAAAGTCAATATACAAAATTCAGCTGATTTTCTATATCCCAGTAATAAATAATTGGAATATAAGGGGCACAATATATTTACAGTACACCAAAAAACAACAGAAAAAGAAATCCTCAAGTATAACTCCAACAAAATATTTACAGACATTTATGGAAAAAATATGAAACACTTTTGAAATCAAATGAAAGAAAAATAAATCTGTTGAGATATAGTCCTTGTTCATGATTTTTTTCCTTTGGTGAGAACATTTAAGTTCTTAGCGAATTCCCGTTATACAATACAGTGTTATCAACTATAGTACTATGTTTTATATTAGATCTTCAGATCTTACTTATCTAATAACTGGAAATTTGTACCCTTTTACCAACCTTTCTCTACTTCCTCAACCCTCATGCCCCTGATACCTTCCCAAAAGTTCTCATCACAAGAAAAACCTGTAAATATGCTGATGGATGTTAACTAAACTAGTTTTGATAATCATTTTGCAATATATACATATATAAAATCATTATGTTGTATAGCTAAAACTAATACAATGCTGTATGTCAGTTGTATCTCAATAAAAAAAATAGTATCTTCATCTTATTTGTAACTACAGCCAAACAGATACTTTAAAAGACTCAGTTGGGTAAGCTTCCGACTCCCGATTTCAGCCCACGTCATGATCTCAGGGTCATGAGATCATGCACAGCATGGAGCCCCACTCTCCCTCTGCCCCTCCCCCACCCAGACTTTTGCGCGCGCGCATGTGTGTGTGTGTGTGTGTGTGTAAAATACATGCGTTGTAGTCTGAATGCTTGTGTCCTCCCCAAATTCATACATTGAAACCTAATCCCCAGTGTGCTGCTATTTGAAGGTGGTGCCTTGGGGAGGTAATCAGATCATATCTCTCCTGCTCTCAAAAAAAAAAAGTAAATAAAAGATATTTTCTTTATTTTTTTTAAGATATTTATTTATTAGAGAGAGAGCACGAGCTCAGGCAGACAGAGTGGTAGGCAGAGGCAGAGGGAGAAGCAGGCTCCCTGCCGAGCAAGGAGCCCGATGCGGGACTCGATCCCAGGACGCTGGGATCATGACCTGAGCCGAAGGCAGCCGCTTAACCAACTGAGCCACCCAGGCGTCCCAAGATCTTTTCTTTATTAATGGCAGACCAAAGTTAATTACATGAAACTTAATACAGGTAAGTGTGAAGATCTCCACGTAGGTTCATAAACTGACGTAGACATATAAAATAGGGAAAACTGTCTTAAGAGTAGTAAAGAAAAAAAAGGTGGGGGTATGGAACAGCTGAGCACAGAATAAAGAGTTGAAAAATGGGGACGTCTGGGTGGCTCAGTTGGTTAAGCGTCTTCCTTTGGCTAAGTTCATGATGCCAGGGTCCTGGGAGTAAGTGCCACATCAGTCTCCTTGCTCAGCGGGGAGCCTGCTTCTCCCTCTGCCCGCTGTTCCCTCTGCTTGTGCTCTCTCCCTCTCTCTCTGACAAATAGATAAAATCTTTTAAAATTTTGAAAAATGCAAAAATATCTGCTTCCTTTTAAGTCATTTTATACTTTTATCAATTATTAATTAATTTAATTAATTTTATTTAGTTAGTTTTACTTTTATTAACTTAGAATTTTCTTTTCCGTTTTAGTTTTTTCCTCTTTAAATATTTTACCAATTCATCCCTTAATGGATGTTGGAGATCATTTAAAGGGTGTTTGCTAGAATTACATAATCTAAGAATTATTTCTGGAAATGTTATTAATATGATCATTTTTAATATTTCAAATCAATGAAAACGTATTGAGAATAAGTAAATATTTTCACTTCCTAGATAAAACCTATTTCTGTGACAGTTATTTATTTAGAAAATTTTGATGAATAGGGTATCTCGGTGGCTCAGTTGGTTAAGGGTGGCTTAGGTCATGATTTCCGCTCAGGTCATGATTTCAGGGTTATTAGATCAAGCCCGCATTGGGCTCTGTGCTGCGCATTGAGCCTGCCTAAGATTCTTTCTCTGTCCCTCCCCCTCCTCTAAAAAACAAATTAATTAAGTACTTCTATGTACCAGGCACTATTTTGATTGCTTGGGTTACAACAATGCTTGAAGACAGACCAAATTCCTGTCCTTGTAGAGCCTACATTGTAGAGAAACACACTAGAAAATTAATGATTAAAGAAGTAAAATATATCGTATGTATATCAGGTGGTGATATATGCTATGGTGAAAAAATACAACAGGTAAGAAGAGGGAGTGCAGGGTGTCTGGGTGCTCAGTGGGTTAAGCCTCTGCCTTCGGCTCAGGTCATGATCTCAGGGTCCTGGGATCAAGCCCCGCATCGGGCTCTCTGCTCAGTGGGGAGCCTGCTTCCCTCCACACACACCCCCCCTGCCTCTCTGCCTACTTGTGATCTCTCTCTGTCTGTCAAATAAATAGATAATTTTTTTAAAAGGAGAGGGAGAGCAAGGAGAACTATGTTTATTAGTTTTACAAAACTAGAATTAGTTTTACAAATAGGATTAGCAGTATGTGTAGAGTCTCTAAACAGCTGCAATGAAGATTGGAATTGGGCGGCATAGTTGGTATGGCCTCAAAGGAATGGATTTATAACTAGAGTTACAAGGCATGAGAAAGAATGGTATGGAAGCAGCAATGCAGAGCGTATCATGAAATCCAGGAGTGAGGAAAAGCAAACAATCTCCCCTTGAGAGGGATTCAAGGGAAATAGTATCCTCAGAGGAGAATCAGGTTTTAATTAGAGCAAGAAGACAAACTCCAGGGAATAACATAAGGATGTTCCCATTGTTCTGGGACATATTATTTTAAAATGCAGTGATTTTCATAGGTTTGTTGAATTTCTAGAGTTTGGTCATATTTTTTTTAAAGATTTTATTTATTTATTTGACAGAGAAAGCAAGAGAGCACAAGCAGGCAGAGCAACAGAGGGAGAGGGAGAAGCAGGTGCCCCACCAAGCAGGGGGCCCGGTGCAGGGCCCGATCCCAGGACCCTAAGACCATGACCCAAGCCAAAGACGCTCAAAGACTGAGCCACCCAGGCGTCCCTAGAGTTTGGTCATATTTTTAAGCGAAATTTCCTTGGTTGATGTAGAGAAATAGATCATAAGAGCTTTTGAGCTTTCTTTTGTAGTATTATGTGTATATGGCAAATATCATTGTGCATATTTGAAACTACTAAAATTTGAAATAAGAAGAAACTAGTAGGCAGAAATCCTTTCATCATCTTGACAGAAATATAATTATATGTAAATTAAACAGTAGCCAATATGCACTTTTAATATAATAGTAATCACTATGACCATAGAGAATAATAGGAAAATCTGACCCTGTAGTATATATTTTTAATTTTGTCAGAAATCATATTTCCTATCATCCATTTATATATGAAACAAGGCAGAATTTTTAACTTTTGCCTTTTCATTTTGCTTTTGCTAAGTAGCTTTTTAAAATATTTACAGATTTTTGGAAGCATAATAGACCTACAACTGCACATATTAAAAGTGCACTATGATAATTTCTGACATATAGACACACATGAAACGTGTACATCGTCCCCGAAAATTTCTTCAAGTAGCTTTGTAAGATCTCTCCCCTGTTAATCCCTGCTGCCTTCTCCAACCTCAAACCAAAACAAATACTGATATGCTTTCTGTGGCAACAGATCAGTTTGAATTTTCTGGAAATTTACATATACAGAATCACAAAATATGCACTCTGTATCGTGTTCTTACTTTCACTTCGCATAATTATTTTGTGATTAATCTCTGCAATTGCATGTATCCATGGTTTATTCATCTCTGTGGCTGAATAGTGTTCCATTTTATGAATATACCAAAATTTGATTCCATACACTTGTTGGTATAAAATTGGGTTGTTTGTAGTTTTTTGCTATTATGAATAAAACTATTGTGAACATTTATGTATAATTCTTTACATCACGTTTTCATATTTCTTGAATAAACACCTAGGATTAGACTGGATCGATCATAGATCATATGGTAGGTGTGTGTTTAACTTTTTAAGAATCTGCTGAAATTTTTTTCAAAGGGATTGTGCCATTTACATTCTGACCATCAGTATAGTAGACTTGCAGTGTTCCACAGCCTCGCAAACACTTGGTATCATCAATATTTTCAATTTCAGAGTACCTTATAATAGGTACACAGTAGTGTCTTATTGTGATATTGCATTTCCCTAATGACCAATGAAAACCATGTTTCCATGTGCTTATTTGCCTTCCCTATATCTTCTTTAATTGTGTCTGTTCAAATATTTTGCCTGATTTTTTGGGGTCGTTTAATTTCTTATTATTGAGTTTTGAGGATTCTTTGTGTATTCTGTACATGAGTTCTTTATCACATATGTGGTTAACAAATGTTTTCTTATGATCTAAGGTTTTCATTCTCTGTAGTGTCTTTCAATGATCAGAATTTGAATGAGGTCCAATTTATCTCTTTTTCTCATCAATAGAGTGTTTTTTCTTTTTATCTTAGAAAAGGTTTCAAAGTAGAAAATATTTCCTCTTATGTTTTCTTATTGGAGGATTATTGTTTGGGGTTTTTTGTTTAGGTCTATGATCCATTTTCAATTAGTTTTTATATGGTGAGATGCGTAGATCAACGGTTATTTTTTGCATGTGAATATGCAATTGCTGCAGGCTCAAATTTTGAAAAGACTATGCTTTCTTTTCTAATCATCCTTTGAATCTTTGTTAATAATCAATTTTCTTTTTTTTTTTTAAGATTTTTTTTTAATCTGTTAGAGAGAGAGTGAGCACAGGCAGACAGAGAGGCAGGCAGAGGCAGAGGGAGAAGCAGGCTCCCCGCCAAGCAAGGAGCCTGATGTGGGACTCGATCCCAGGACGCTGGGATCATGACCCGAGCCGAAGTCAGCTGCTTAACCAACTGAGCATCCCAATAATCCCAGGCATCCCAATAATCAATTTTCTATATATGCATATATGTTTGGTTTCATTTCTGGACTTTCAGTCACATTTCATTTACATATGTTTATCATTATACCAATACCACACTGTCTTGGTCATTGTTATTTTATAAAAGGTCTTGAAATCAAGTAACTTATTTTCATGTTACTTTGTTCTAACTACCTT
The DNA here is from genome assembly GCA_003697995.1 of Taxidea taxus jeffersonii. Classification (NCBI taxonomy): domain Eukaryota; kingdom Metazoa; phylum Chordata; class Mammalia; order Carnivora; family Mustelidae; genus Taxidea; species Taxidea taxus. The sequence goes on from ML095603.1 coordinate 77,519, forward strand.
TGTTCTTTTTAAAAGTTCTTTTGGCTATTCCAAGCCCTTTGCATTTCCATATAAATGCTAGAGTCAGTCATCAGTTTCCATTAAAACAAACCTTTGGGTTTGCAAAATGATCACCACAAAAAGCCTAGTTAACATCCATCACCATATAGTTACAAAAAATATTTTTTCTTAAAACAAACTGAGGGTTGCTGGGGGGAGGGGGGAGGGAGAGGGTGGTGGGGTTATGGACATTGGGGAGGGTATGTGCTATGGTGAGTGCTGTGAAGTGTGTAAACCTGGAGATTCACAGACCTGTACCCCTGGGGCGAATAATACATTATGTTTATTAAAAAAAATTAATAAAAAATTTTTTTCTTGTGATGAAGACTTTTAAGATGTATTCCCTTAGCAGATCTTAAAAGTCCTCATCACTGATAATTAGTGATGTTGAGCATCTTTTCATGAGGCTGTTGGGTCCCCCCAAAATGAAAACATTAATTCAAAAAAATAGGTGCAACCCTATGTTTATTGCAGCATTATTTATAGTAGCCAAGATACAGAAACAGCCCATGTGTCTATCCATAGATAAATGGATAAAAAGGATACGATATATATATGATATATATGTATATGTATACATAATAGAATATTACTCAGCCATTAAAAAAGTGAAATCTTGCCATTTGCAGTGACATGGATGGAGCCAGAATATAATGCTATGTGAAATAAATCAGTCAGAGAAAGAGAAATGCCATATGATTTCATTCATATGTAGAATTTAAGAAACAAAACAAATGAATGGGGCGCCTGGGTGGCTCAGTGGGTTAAAGCCTCTGCCTTCATCTCGGGTCATGGTCCCAGAGTCCTGGAATCGAGCCCCGCATGGGCTCTCTGCTCGGCAGGGAGCTGATTCCCCCTCTCTCTCTGCCTGCCTCTCTGCCTACTTGTGATCTCTGTCAAGTAAATGAATGAAATCTTAAAAAAAAAAAAAGCAAAGAGAGACAAACCAAAGAATACGCTTAAAAAAATAGATTCGTGTGTGTGTGTGTTATGTTAGTCACCATAAAATACATCATTAGTTTTTGATGCAGTGTTCCAAATTTCATTGTTTTTTTTAAAATTGATTCTTTTTTTTTAAGGTTTTATTTATTTATTTGCCAGAGAGAGAGAGAGAGGGAGCACGAGAGCAAGCACAGGCAGATAGAGAGGCAGGCAAAGGCAGAGGGAGAAGCAGGCTCCCTGCCGAGCAAGAAGCCCGATGTGGGACTCGATCCCAGGACAGTGGGATCATGACCTGAGCCAAAGGCAGCCACTTAACCAACTGAGCCACTCAGGCGTCCCTCCAAATTTCATTGTTAAACAAAAAAAATAGATTCTTAAGTACAGAGAACAAAGTGATGGTTACCAGAGGGGAGGTAGAAGGTGGATGGAGGAATGGTTGAAATAGGTGAAAGGGATGAAGAATACATTTACGGTGATGAGCACTCAGTAATGTATAGAATTGCTGAATCCAGTGTGCCTGGGTGGTTCATTCAGTTGAGAGGCCGGCTGACTCTTGATTTCAGCTCAGGTCATGATCTCACAGTCCTGGGATCTAGCCGTGTTGGGCCCCACACTCAGCAGGGAGTTTGTTTTGGGATTCTCTCTCCCTCTGACCCTGCCCTTGCCAGCTCGCTCTCTCTTTCTCTCAAATAAATAAATAAATAAATCTTTTAAAAAAATTGTTGAATCATTATATTGTACACCTGAAATTACTATAACACTTTATGTTAATATAATTTTTTAAGGGGTGCCCGGGTGGCTCAGTGGATTAAGCTTCTGCCTTTGGCTCAGGTCATGATCTCAGGGTCCTGGGATCCAGTCCCGTATTGGGCTCTCGGCTCAGCAGGGAGCCTGCTTCCCCCTCTCTCTGCCTGCCTCTCTGCCTGCTTGTGATCTCTGTCAAATAAATAAATAAAATCTTTAAAAATATATATATATAAATTTCTTTTTTAAAAGTTCTCAGGTTGGCTCAGTGGGTTAAGTATCCAACACTTGATCTCAACTCAGGTCTTGATATCAGAGTTGTAAGTTCAAGCTCTGCATTGGGCTCCAAACTGGGCATGGAGCCTACTTTAAAAAAAAAAACAACAAAAAAAAGGGAGGAGTCAAGATGGTGCAGCAGTAGCAGCTGAGACGACGTCAGGCAGCAGGAGATCAGCTAGATCGCCTATCACACCATTCCGAACACCTACAAACCCAACAGGGATCGAAGAGAAGAAGAGCAGCAATTCTAGAGACAGAAAATCGACCACTTTCTGAAAGGTAGGACCGGCGGAGAAGTGAATCCAACGCGACGGGAAGATAGACCCCAGGGGGAAGGGCCGGCTCCCGGCACGCGGCGGAGCAATGGAGCACAAAATCAGGACTTTTCAGTCCGCTCCACGGAGGGACACCGCTCCAGAAGCTAAACCGGGGGGAAGACCTCACGGGGACAGCGTGGACTCAGGTCCCGCGGGGTCACAGAAGGACGGGGTGTCTGAGTGTCGCAGAGCTCGCAGGTATGAGAGCGGGGAAGCCGCTGCGGAGACAGAGCCGAGGAGTGAGCTCTCAACTCGGGGTTACCGTGAGCCGTGGTCTGGGACACGGGCCGGTGCTCTGTGCTGGGGTCCCCACAAGATCCGGGAGACTCCGACCCGGGAGAGCTCAGGGGTCTGCGGGGATCGGAGACTCCAGGCGGGGCTCTGTGCCGGAGACAGAGACGCTTGGTCACGGGCTGGGTGAGCTCGGAGCTCCCAGAGGCCAGTGACACGGGACTGATGACGCACGACTTTCTCCGGGCGCGGCTGGAGGCTGGGGGGACGGGAGTGATTAAGCGCTTTTCTCTGAAGGCGCATTGAAGACCGGGGCCCCGAACTCTCGGCTCCTCCGAACCGGAGACTGGGAGGCCGCCATTGTCCTTCCCGTCCTCCGGACTCTACGGAAAGCGATCAGGGAACAAAAGCTCCTGAAAGCGAACCCGAGAGGATGACTCAGCCCGGCCCCTGGCAAGGGCGGTGCAACTCCGCCTGGGGCAAAGACACCTGAGAATCACTACAACAGGCCCCTCCCCCAGAAGATCAAAGAAATCCAGCCAAGACCAAGTTCACTTAACAAGGAGAACAGCGGATTCTTATCTGGACAAAATGACAAGGCGGAAAAACTCACCACAAAAAAAAGAGCAGAAGACAGGACCGAAGGCTAGGGACCTAATCAATACAGACATTGGTAATATGTCAGATCTGGAATTCAGGACGACGATTCTCAAGGTTCTAGCCGGGCTCGAAAAAGGCATGGAAGATATTAGAGAAACCCTGTCAGGAGAAATAAAAGCCCTTTCTGGAGAAATAAAAGAACTAAAGTCTAATCAAGTTGAAATAAAAAAAGGTATTAATGAGGTGCAATAAAAAATGGAGGCTCTTACTGCTAGGATAAATGAGGCAGAAGACAGAA
>RCUC01068488.1:0-11156 GCA_003697995.1 Taxidea taxus jeffersonii
GTGGAATGAAAAAAATCTAAGAGATGAGAAAGAAATCCAGCACAACTGGAACAGTATCACAGGACACACATAGTGACTGTACACTATTTGAAACAAAAACAGTACCTTTCCTTTTTCAACAAAAACAGAAAGACAAATAGCCACTGGTAGGTTTGAGAACTCTCTTATTGTCCAAGAAACTACTCTGCTATAGGACAGTGGCTATATTTGACATGGAAATCAGAACAATATTGGCTTCTTGAATTTTTTTATGTAACATGTGATTCAAGGTCAGGAAAACTAATCCCACTCATTTCTACTGAATGTGTCTCTAAATAACTCCAAGAAGAACTAAGAGTCATTGTTTTTGCTGCTTCTGACTATTTGTTTCTCTATGACTTTTAGCTACTTGGAGATACAGGTGGCCTTTTTCTTTCTACTTCTACTTGTTATAGGTATTTACAGTGAAAGAGAAAAACATGGAAAGTGGAAGGCTAAGACATGCAGCTAATAAAAGACAGATTCAGAGTTGGAACCCAGGGAATCAGAATGACTCTAGAAAATGTACTGCCTCTCCAAAGCTAGGGATTAGGACCCATTTACAATATCAGAACACAGTAAAACATGTTCTTTACTATGGTTTATAATATAACATTGAGGACCTCTAGATGTTTTACAAAGACTAAGAAGAACATCTTTGCAGAGCTAGTTAATCAGGCCAACTTTTTTAAAGCAAAGATAAAAATATCTGACACTGCAATGTCCAATACAGGAATCACATATGGCTACTTATTAAAATTAAGTAAGATGAAAAATTCAGTCTATCAGCTGCACTAACTACATTTCATGTGCTCAAGAGCCATATGTGGCTAGTGGCTTCTGTACTGATAGGGCAGCTTACAGAACATTTCCACCAATATAAGAAGTTCTATTTTATAGTGCTGATGAGATGTATCGACCCACATGTGGAAAAAAAACTCATGACTCAAACAGAAAAATAAAAAGAAAAATCTTATTCACTAATAAAGGTGTCAAAACTTATACTCTTATAGAAATCCACAAACAAACAGAGAAGTCCACAAATGGAAAGGCAGAACATAAAAGAGAACATAAGAACTGTGTAAGTGTATTATAAAAACAACAGGCCACAAATAATATATGACTAATGCTCTACTTCCAAGCTAGAAAAAAGGCAAGATGCAGTAGTGGCAAGAAATCCAATTATCAATGTATTTACTACTAAAGGTCTCCTGGTAAGATCACTGTATTTAATAATGTCATCTAAAAATTATTTATTTTGAGACAGCGATCATGAGCGTGTACACACGAGCAGGGGGAGAGGCAGAGGGAGAGTGGAGAACCTGAATGTGGGGCTCAATCCCAGGACCCTGGGATCATGACCTGAGCCAAAGGCTGACACTTAACGGACTGAGCCACCCAGGTGACCCAGTATTTAATAATGTCTTAGTTTAATTTTTTAAGGGAAAAGTGCTATTTTCTGACTTTGAAAAATAAAAAAGAAAAACATTTTGAAGAAATCTGATTTTGTGAATAGCAAAGGAAGAAAACTCATTTAGCTTCAACCTGAAAAGTTTCAAGATAACAGAAAAGAAAAAAATTGATAAATGATTAAGAACTCAGAATGGGGATCAACAGAGCGGGAAGGCCTGAAAATATTTTGAGAGTATAATGTAATTCTAGTGAGGGAAGAAAGAGGGGGATGCCTACTGAAAAAAAAAAAAAAAAGAAAGAAAGAAAGAGAGAAAGAAAGGAAGGAAGGAAAAAAAGAAAAGAAAACATAGCAGGGTGTTCTCTGATGTTGCTCAGTTTTAAAATATAAACCAAAAATTAATGCAAAAAGTGGCAAGAACTTATACACACAGAATTTAATCCCAGAATGGATTGAGAGCTATAGAAAGAACAAAAAAGGCTGAGAGCCACATATGAATAAAGAAAAATGAGAATTAGATCCAATGCTTGGAAGAGATGTAATATTAACAGATTCAGAGAAAAAGCAGAATTATTGTTCAACAGTATTGTTCCTATCTTGTTCATAAAACTGCAACAGGAAAAACATCATTTAATATAAAAACTAAGGTGAGATAACTCTAAACTGCATTAAAGTAGCTTAAAATCTCTAGGCTCTGAATTACAACTTTACAACTGAATTACAGCTTAAAATCTCTAGGCTCTGAATTACAACTTTACAACTGAATTACAACATTACAACTCAGCATACTGAAAGAATGAAAAGACACAGTCAAAAAAGAATCAGCCATTTTGAGAAATCATGGAGAATTGTAAAAGTACCAGAATAAAAGTGAAAGGTAAATTGTGCTATTTCTAAAAAGGGGAGAAAGGTGATAGATAAAATTGTTATTAGTCTCCAGAAAAATCCTAAAATATCTTTAGAATGTAGGGTTTTTGAGCCCATGAAAAATGCAGTGTAGAACAAAAGGTACTGCATCATTAAATTTATTATAAAACATCTCTCTTTTTGAACAAATGTACTAGACTAGAAAATTAGAAGACTGCAGTAGAACTGCTAGATACTGATTTGAGCAAAAGTATGACAGTTTACTTAGATAACTCTGTGGCCAAGACAGATACATATGAATCAAAATAAAATTAGGGAGGGAAGAATTATCTCTACAACAAATGTACTGGTATAACAAAAGAATGAAGTTGGACTCACTTCAAATCATGTACAAAAATTAATTTGAAATAGATCTTAGACCTAAATGTAAGAACTAAAATTCTAAAACTGTTAGAAGAAAATATGTGGATAAACTGTCCTTGAATTTGGCAATAAATTCTTAAAAAGTAGATAAACTGGACTTCATCTGAATTAAAAACTCATGTACAAAGAACACCATGAGGAAAATGAAAAGAGAAGTGAGCAGAATGATAGAAAATATCTGTAAATAATAGGTCTGATAAGGGCTTAGTACTCAGAATATGTAAAGAACTCTGGCAACTCAACAACAAAAAGAATATCAACCCAACTTAAAAATGGGCAGAGGACTTGACTAGATTATTTCTTGAAAGAAGATTTACAAATTGTCAACAAATACACCAAAAAAGGCTCTTCCTTAGTCATTAGGGAAATGCAAATCAAAACCACAGTGAGATACCAATCCACACCCACAAGGATGGTTATAATAAAAAAAGAAAAAAGTTTTGATGAGAATGTGGACAATTTAGAACCTGCATACACTATTGATAGTAATGTAAAATTGTGCAGCTGCTATGGAAAACAATTTGGCAGTTCCTCAAAAAGTTAAAGAGAATTATGATATGACCCAGAAATTGCACTCCTAGGATTATATCCCCCAAAGCTGGAAATAGGTATTCAAACAAAAACTTGTTCATGAATGCTCATAGTAACACAGTTCACAGTAGTCAAAAGCTGGAAACAACCCAAATGCCCATCAACTGATGAATGGATAAACAAACTATAGCATATCATACAATGAAATATTATTCAGCTATTAAAAGAGACTAAGTACTGATACATGCTGTGGCATGGATGAAAGGTGAGAACATTATGCTAACTGTAAGAAACTAGACACACAAGATCACTTATTGTATATGATTCTGTTTTTATGACTTATCTGAAACAGGCAAATCTATAGACAGAAAATTAGTAATTGCCAGGGGCCAGGAAAAGAGGAATGCAGACTGCTTAACAGGTATGGTGTTTCCTTTTGGAGTGACAGAAATGCTTTGGAATTACATAGAGATGATGGCTGCAGAACACTGTGAATATATAAAATGCCACTGAATTGTACACTAAATGCAATGCTTAGTTTTGTGATATATGAATTTTACTTCAATCTAGAATTTTACTTCAATCTACTAGGTAAATTTGCACATGAATACGAAAAAGTACACTCCCATCACCCCAATCTCCTTTTCCAGTTTGAGAATCACCAATCTTTTGGGTCCTGGCATTCTGGTTCTAATTTCTGCTAAGTTATTCAACATTGGTGGAAAATTAATGTTGATAGAATTAAACCCACAAAAATAAAAAATAGTAAATATGCTTCTATTTAAGTACCTTTGTAAAAAAACTAGAAAGAATAAAAGTTCTATACAATCACATGAAGTATTCACGTTTAGAAACACAGATGAAGGTAGTAGGTTTTCCTTTTCATAATTCAAAAACGTATTTCAAAGATTAATGATCTTTTAAAGAGGTCAATCATCATATGTAAGTTACATACTCCATCTTTACGATTAATACTAAGCTATATAAAATCTGACTTAAAACTTACCGTAACTGATTGGAGAAGTCATCCTCTACATTGTCATCATCCCAATTATCTTCCCAGACATGTGCATCTTCATCTTCATCTAAACCAGCCCAGTCTAAAAACAGAAACAGATGCTGTCTAAATACTTCTCACATGTTATTTCCATAAATTCAGAAACTTCAGAAAGTTTGCCACTTAAGACACAATTCAAAACATCTAATACCATATCTATAAGAAATGGAAACCTTCCTCTTTAAATCTCAATTTATGCTGTCTTGTTCTCTCAATTCTTGAATTTGCAGATAATCTAAAACAGAAGTTAATACAAAAAAAATTCTATTTGCCATGAAAATGTATTATAATTTCAGGAGGATATTTACTTTCCTGATTTTTACCTTAGGCTAATTTTTATAAGGTCTATTAAACAATCTTCCAAAATACAGCACCAATGATATGAAAGTAAACTGAGGAGAAACTGCTAAACATAAAACATGATAACATACATAAAAAATGGACCAAATTACAAGCATCACTAACATTTGCCTATCATCAATAGAAAAATTTTAAAGGGAAGACAAATATAAATATGTACAAAGAGGAATGCTACAGTTTTTACTTTTCTTAGTTTCCTTTTTTGCTTCCTTCCCTTTTGATGATGGGGAGAGGGGTTAAATTTTAGCTTTTGTTTAGAATACTCAGAAAACAGGAAACTAACATCTCCTTCCCTACTACCTCAGACATTTGCATTATCATTTCTTACCTATACAATGGCAATATTCTTCTATCAGGCTCTTCTTGCTTCTACTCTCTTGATCCTGATAAAAATCTAGCCTCCTGGGTTATAATGTCATTATATATTCTTTTTTTTTTTAATGTCATCAAACCATCCCAGAAGAGAGTTTATGCAAACTCTGTTGTCCTACTTAAGATGCACCACCTGCTATAATCTTGACATAGCTTTATTACAAAAAATTGTATGATTTTGCATAATGTATTTGTTTTAAAACAAGTATTTTAATTATTTAAATTTAAACCCACTGGGATGATTCATTCATGTTAGTCATGCAGCTTCAAGTACTCTCTTACACACATTTCCCCCTTGTAAAAAATAACAGTGAAGAGCAATTCACAAGATCTTCATTTTTATTCAGTCCTAACTTTACTTCACATTTGGAAATTGCTTAAAATTTTCTATTCATCAAACATATGCTGTTTCTCATTTCTTTGTCTTTCTGCCATCTTTCAAACCTATTACTTAGCCTGACATCTACTTAATTAAAATACCTTAATTAGTTAAAATACCATTCCCCATTAAAAGGAACGATAGATCCTTGAAGAAATGGCTGATATCAGATCTGGAATAAGGAAGTTAACAGGTAAGTTTAGGATTCCTTTTTATAAACATGTCAGAGGTATTAAAACTGGCTTAAAGTTGTTTCTACTGGCCAAATCTGGAACAACTTAAGAATGACATACTGAATTAAATGAAAAGACCCATGAGTCCATAGCATTATTTGGGGGGGTTGGGATGTTGGGAAGGGGATGCTCTTTACAATTCCTAGGTACATAAATGCAGAAAGAATGACAGAATTAGAAAATCACCATTTTGCAACCCTCAGTACAATTCAGGCAAGGATCAACAATGGATACTAAAACTACTGAGTGAAAAATAACTGAAACTACAAGATTATGTACTTATTAAATGAGGGGAAAATTGTAAAGATCTGGAAATCACAACTTTAACCAATGATTACACTTAACATCACCAATAAATTTTGACAACTTGACATGTATCTTTTGATGTAACACAGTGAGAAATAAACATCACCTATATAGTATTCATTAAAAATGCTGACCTTTAATCTAATCATGAAGGAAATATCAGGCAAATCCAGAATGTGAAATTCTTTAGAACTGGTATCTTCAAGTAAGTTAATGTCATAAAAAACAAACAAAAAAGAACAAAAAAAAAAAGGAAGGGGCTGTACTGGATTGGGGAAAAAAAGTGATAAGACATTTTCTACAACAGTTGGTAAAGTCTGGATATGGACTCTATCTGGATGACACTGAATTAATGTTAAGTTCCCTAAAAATGATTGTAAAATTGTTTTAAAGGAACATGTCCCCCATTAAGACATGCATGCTAAAATATTTAAGAGTTGTGTCATTTTATCAACAGTTTCTTTGCAGGTGGTTCTCAAATATATTTGATATATATCATACATATTTCTATCATAATGATAGAAGTAAAGTAAATAGGACAAAATATTAGCAACTGATAAACCTTAGGTATTTGTTGCCTTTTTTAAACTGATGCACAACTGACATATAACATTGCATTAGTTTCAGGTATACAATATGATTCAATAATTGTATATTTTGCAAAAATGATAACCACAGTAGGTATAGTTACATCCATCACCACACATAGTCACAAAATTTTTTGTGATGAGTAATTTTGAGAGATTTACTCTTAGCAACTTTTAAATATGCAATACTGTATTATTAACTATAGTCACCATGCTATATACAGTATATTCCCACGACTTATTTTGTAACTGGAAGTTTGTACCTTTGACCCCCCATCCATTTTGCCCAGGCCCACCCTGTCCTCTTTTTTAGGGTTTAGCCCCACCTTGTCCTTTTCTATAGGGTTGAAAGTTTCAAAATTAAGAGGTAGGAAAAGTAGTTTAAAAAAAAATCACTTTGGGGGCACCTGGGTGGCTCAGTGGGTTAAGCCTCTGCCCTCAGCTCAGGTCATGATCTCAGGGTCCTGGGATTGAGCCCCGCATTGGGCTCTGTCCTCAGTGGGGAGCCTGCTTCCCCCTCTTTCTCTGCCTGCCTCTCTGCCTACTTGTGATCTCTCTCTGTGTCAAATAAAAAAAAGAAAAAAAATCACTTTGGAAATCAACTCTGGAAGCCTTCCCTATGCCCATCTCCTCCTCTTTACCCTCGGAGATTAGGACCCCTTTTTTGTGTCTATCTCTATTACAGCAATTACATACTGTACAACCATAATGATCAGCTTATATGTCTATGTCCATTACTGGGGTGTGAGCTCCTTAACAATTAACAACTCTGTGTTATTTACCTTCGTATTCTTAAACTACAAACAGTACCTAGCATCATGCACAACCAATGGCTATGAAAAATAAAACTCTAAATCAGACCTTGTATATTGTTGTATAACCCCCTCCCCACCCAAAACAGTAAAGTTATACTGTCTCTAAGTATGACTTAGCCTAAGTTTCACTTTAGTAATTACTTATTAGAGACATGGCTAAGAACATTTCAACTTGAGAAGAAAAATAACAAAACGTTATGATTTAGATATTTCTTGTACACATAAATTAAAATCTATTCAACAATTGTTTATAATACAGGTATATTACTCATTATGTTATATACCTAACAAACATTTTCAAATGCAATACATGTCATCATCATGATTTAAGAATAGAAGAAAGTACATCTATTTATCTGGTCCCCTAAGACAGAAACTTAGGAGGCATCTTAACTACTCTTTCTCCTTCAACTATCACAATTACTCATTATGACCCTTCCATTTCAACTCCCAATTATCTCCAGAATAAGTCTCCCATTCCCTATTCTTACTGCCACTTATTAATTTAGGATTATTCCCTTCATAAATATTACTGTAGTCTTCTCTCTGTCCCTTCCTCCCCAGTGGTACATAGTTTATACCATTCCACCACCAATGCCTAAAATGCAACTGCCATTCCTGTCCATAACTATTCAAAACCAACAGGTAGAAACCACATTTTATTAAATCTGCAACTCTGATATGATTAGCTGAGTGCTGGGCACACCACAGACACTCAGTAAAACACTGGGTAAATGGACTATACTTCTCAAGTGCCCTCTGCGTGGTCAATCTCAAGAAAACAGAGGCCAGTGTGATCTCAGTAAAGCCAAGAGTATCTATTTCAACACAGAAGAGATCAATAAGCTCATGTATTATGAATTGGTAATGTAAAATTCTCAATTATACTTGAGAATGTCTTTGAGAATAGTGATCACTTCATCCAATGCTCCCAAAGGAGAGATCATGGGGGAAACTTAAGACCCTAGTGCCTGAAAACATGAAGTTTCTCTTGGGCAATTTATTTCAGGTTGTTAAGAAGCTCAGTCAAATGTATACCCAACTTTAGGGCACCTACCTAGCTCAATTGGTAGAACATATGATTTTTTTCTTTTTTTAAATTTTTATTCATTTGAGAGATGGAAAGAGCAAGAAAGATCACACACAGGGGGAGTGGCAGAGGGAGAAGCAGGCTCCCTACTGAGGAGGGAGCCCGATGAGATCTCAGCACCCTAAGATCATGACCTGAGTCAAAGGCAGACACTTAACCCATTGAGCTACCCAGGCGCCCCAGAGCATGCAATTCTTGATCTGAGTCATGAGTTCAAACTCCATCATGGGTAGAGCTTACTTAAAACACACACACACACACACACACAATGTATACCCAACTTTAATTACTGGATATAGGGCAGTGAATTATATTTATTAATAAAAGCTCTCAATAATCAAAAATGTTTTTACCCAAATAAATGTTCTTGCATCTCTTGGCATATTATTCTCAAGCAGAGAATACTATGATTACCTAAATTCAAATCCTAACTATTTTCTGAGGTCCTTGACAACAATAATACTTAACAGTAGTATTAATTATATCTCAATTGACTGGGCTAGAAGTAGCAATCAATCCCAGGACCCTGGAATCATGACCCGAGCTGAAGGCAGATGCTTAACCAACTGAGCCACCAAGGCACCCAACCCATTTTTACACACACACACACAAACACACACACACACACACAAACACACGTACTCCCAAAGCTAAAATAAACTGAGAGAAAAACATTTTGCCCCTTTATAGACCAGAAAAGTGACTTAGTTAAGTCAAGAGTTAATCATCAGGTACTGGGATAAAACAGTACTGTTATTTCTCATATTGCCATTGCAATCAATAGTAAACTGTTCATTATATACGTTATAATGTTATGAATAAACTTTTTATTCTTCTAGGAGGGAAATCTCAGAAAGTAAGGTATTCTAAGGGAAATATTAAGGGGCAGAAACTGCAATGTTAAGTACATGAGAGGAATATTAAGTTAAGGTGGTACTGGGTGTAGCTAAGATAAAATCTTAAATTAAAAAGGAGTCTCATTTCAAACAGTAAATATATTTCTTTATAATACTGAATGATTTTCATTTTAAAATTAAAATTAAATAAAGCACTTCAAATAATCTCAAATTTAACTTTCAAAGAAATTTGTATGCTTGTATGTTGAACTTGTATTGGGACAACTAAATTCATAATTCATTTTATGGCAAGTGAACAATGACTATATGCATTCATCCACATCCTCTCCAGTCTTACTATAACCTATAGCTCCATAACTACCTAATAGCATTAATGGACAGTTTAGGATTTTATGATTCTTGTGTTGTGCTAATTACATACACTAAGGCCTTCCAGTATAAAAAATCCACATAAAACTAACTATATCATTACATTGCAATGTAGCAAGGTATGGCTTTACACTTCCAAGTTTCTTATAAAATGTCTAAGATGAAGTACTGTTTAAAATCACAGAATTTTAGAGAAACCCTTGGAGATCACTGCACATCATAACCCCCTTCATTTGAAAACCACCACCATAACCACTACTATAAAACAAAGAAGGTAAAGATTGTATTACAAGAAAATATTTAACTTTTTCTACCAATATTTCAAAATCATAGACTTTAAACATTGATATCTGTACTGAGCCAAGAAACAGGAATCGCTAAATTAAGTGTTTATTTTACTGATACTTTAACCAGTCTTCATAAAGATATCTAATGGGGTGTAATGTTCCACAAAATAATCTGAATATATTAAGACTAGATAATATGTTGAGTAAAGGGGGTGACATAACTAAGTAACAACTGAACTGTTTTAAAGTTCTAAGACACAAAGTCTCTTATCAGCCTACAATACTTCTAATTAAACATAACCAAGTTATTTCTATCTACACTACTCCCTAATAAACAATAATGTGTCAAAAGATTTAAGTTAGAAATATAAAATAAAAGAATATTTATTTCACATTTCTCTGCTAATCTTGTAGGCCTACCCTTTCAAGAGGAGTAAAAACATAGTTTTCCCCCTGTCCCAGGAACTTTTAATCTTACTATGACTTGATTCAAAATGTTGATTTCGGTACTGTTATTATTTGATGTCATTCAAATGTCTTCAAGCTGGCTTCTAACTCAAGAATTTTTAACTAAAGAGACTTAAAAAAACAAAAACAAAACACAAAATCGAACTTGTTAATACCTATACAACTTCCTCAGAGAATCACCAATAAGAAACAACAAATTCAATAACTTGTTTTATAGAAGCTCCCAGTTCTTAACTCTAATAGGATAGAAAAAGTCAAAATTCTTAACATGAAAGATACTAGTTTGAACAGTGTCTTAAAACCTTTAAGAGTGGTGCAAGTTTTGGTTTAAAAAGTTGAATTCTGGGGTGCATGGGTGGCTCAGTTGTTAAGTATCTCCCTTCAGCTCAGATCATGATCCCAAGGTCCTGGGATTGAGAGCCCCATATAAGACTCCCTGCTCAGCAGGGACCCTGCTTCTCCCTTTCCAGCTCCCCTGTGTGTGTGTTCCTTCTCTCACTATCTCTGTCATAAATAAAATCTTTAAAAAAAAATAAAGTGAATTCTGATGATAATTTAGCATATAGATAAAGTATCTCTCCCTCCTTTAAAAACCATCTTGTGCTGGGCGCCTGGGTGGCTCAGTGGGTTGGGGCCTCTGCCTTCAGCTTGGGTCATGATCTCAGGGTCCTGGGATCTGCTCAGCAGGGAGCCTGCTTCCTCCTCTCTCTCTCTCTCTCTCTCTCT
>ML095605.1:0-17866 GCA_003697995.1 Taxidea taxus jeffersonii
GGGGGGGAGGGGGACAGGGAGAGGGTGGTGGGGTTATAGACATTGGGAAGGGTATGTATTATGGTGAGTGCTGTGGTGTTTTAACCTGGCGAATCACAGACTTTATCCCTGGGGCAAGTAATACACTATATGTTTATAAAAAAATAATTTATAAAAAAGAAAAAAATTGGTTAGAACACCTATAGAGGTGTAAATGTTTTGATACCCATTCTCTCATCCCAACTTTATTCCTTCCCTAGTAATCTCCATCTTAGTAAAGGGTACCTAATTGTTCAAGCCAGAAAACTCATCATCCTTGATTTATCTCTCTCACCCACCAAAACCTTCCAATCTTATCTATTTCCAGTTTTTGTCATAAATTCTATCACATTTTCCACCTTGACTGCCACTTCCCTAGTTCATTCCTCCATCATCTCTCATCTGGACCACTGTAATAACTTCCTAATTAGTCTCACTACTTCCACTTTTGCCTCCATTACAATTTATCCTCTAGAGTGATCTTTTAAAAATGTAAACCACACTTTGTCTCCTTCTAGTGGCTTTTAATCACATGTAGAACAAAATAAAAACTCTTTAAAAGTTTGCCCAAAACAATTTTTTTTAGTTTTTATAAGAAAGAAAGGAAGAATGGAAGGAAGGAAGGAAGAAATGAGGGAGAATTTACTAATAAGTAAAATAACTCCTTACTTTTGCTAAAAGACCCTCCAAGATTTGGCCTGTACTCAGCACTATACAACTCATTTATTTTGTTTTGTTTTTATTGACTACTTTCAATAAACCAAATGTTCTCTTTTTTCTGGATCTTGTATTGTTCTTCCAGATATTTACATGCCTGTCTCCTTCAAATCATTTAAGTGTCCACTCACATGCCACCTCTTCAGAGAAATCTATTCTAACTACTGTACAGCGAAGTACTGTATTTCTCATCATTATGTTTTATTTTCTTCATGTCACTCATCACTTTTGAAATTATTTTGTTTATCTATTTAGTTGTTTGGTGTTTATCTCCCTCACATGATTGTAAGATCCATGAGGGTAGGAAGGAGTATTTGAACTAAATTTTAGAATTAAAGGGAGTTTGCTAAACGGATATGTGAGAAAGGGGACTGTTCCAAGAACTGAAAACAGATGACTCAGAACTGCTGAAGGATATAGAACCAGGGTGAGATGGGCAAGATAGAAAGTGGTGGGAGATATGGCAAGAGCTACTTAGGCAGGGACCAGATTATGAAGGGTCTAGTATATTACCCAAAGAAGTTCGAATTTTGTGCTGTAGCTGATGAATCCCTATTGAAGGATCTTGAGCAGGGAAGTAAAATGATCAGATCTGTGCTATAAAGATTACTCTGGAAACACAGTGGAGAATGGATTGGCAGTAGGTGAAGCAAGAAGGGGCAGACCAGTCAGGAAGTCACTGGGAAAATGTGAGTAAGAAAAGAAGACTGTAATAACTAAGGAGTGGGAGTGGGTAAGAGGATAGACAAGAAAGGGCAGAGCTGAGTAGCATTCAGGAGGCAGGAGCACAAGGACTTGGTGACCTTTAGTGAGGGAGTCCTGAGGGGACAAGCGGAAGGGGAAAGGGTAGGAAGAGGAAGAGAAGGAGAGAAGGAGGAAGAGGGGAGAGGGAAGGGGTGGGAGGGGAAGGGAGAGAAGGGAGGTGGAGGGGAAAGACTAGGGTGACCCTTTGGTTTCTATATTTGGACTGAGAGGATAGTAGTACCACTAACTATTTTAGGAAATTGAGGAGCAGAAACAAGGTCAGAGGGTTGGAAATTTTATTTTCAGCTTTGGATATGTTGAATCAGCAGTAATAATAATAAGAAGCAACAACAATTAGCATTTATTGAATGCTTACTGTGTCAGGCCTGTGATGAACATGTTATCTTCAGTAGCTCAGTCAATTCTCACAGATAGATACTATTTTAATTCCCATCTTACAGGTGAGAAAACTGAGACATTAAGGTCAAATTGTTGTAAAAGTCAGAGCTAGAATTTGAATCAGAGTCCACAATATAAACCAGTAGGCTAGATTGCCCTTCAGTGTGTAACATTATAAGTGATGGTGTCAAGCATAGTTGTAAAAGTCAGAGCTAGAATTTGAATCAGAGTCCACAATATAAACCAGTAGGCTAGATTGCCCTTCAGTGTGTAACATTATAAGTGATGGTGTCAAGCAAGTATTTACATGCATGAATATGAAGTTTATAGGACATTGGGCTTGACATTTATATTTGGGAGTCATAAGCATATAGCATATAATAGACACTCTGGATTCAATGAGATCCCTGAGAGAATTAGACAAGAGAACCTCGGCTAGACTCTGAGGGTCACCTATATTTAAATATGGGTAGGGACGCCTGGGTGGCTCAGTTGGTTAAGCAGCTGCCTTCGGCTCAGGTCATGATCCCAGCGTCCTGGGATCGAGTCCCACATTGGGCTCCTTGCTTGGCAGGGAGCCTGCTTCTCCCTCTGCCTCTGCCTGCCACTCTGTCTGCCTGTGCTCGCTCACTGTCTCTCTCTAACAAATAAATAAAATCTTTAAAAAAAAAATATGGGTAAAGTAAGGTAGCCAAGAAAGAAGACTGAAAAAGATCAGCCAGAGAGGTAGGAGGAAAAGTAGTAGAATGTGGCATCATAGAAGTCAAAGGAAGAGGAAATGTAAGGATGAAGGGAATTGTCAAGCATCACATGCTACTGAGGGTTAAGATAAGAACTGAGAAGGTTCCATGTATTTGGGAAGCAAGGAGGACATTGGTGACCTCAGTGAGAATAATTTCATTGGATCAGTGAGAGTGAAAGCCAGGTTATTGGTTGAAGAGAGAGCTGGTGGTGAGGAAGGAGAGATCTCAAATACAGATTACTTGCTTTAGAAGCTTGGTCATATAAGCAGAGGTGATGGACAGTGTGAAGAAAGGATAGAGTATCAAGGGAGGCAGGAATTTGTTTGTTTAAGATTAGCAAGAGTTTTAGATTTTTATTTGTGGAGGAGAATGAGCCAATCAAATTTTAAAAATATGGAGAGATAAAGGCTCATCATTGGGAGACAGATGATGGGATTAAGAGCCCAAATGGAGGTTAGGCCTGAGCTAGGGGGAGGGGCTTTGTCAGACAGATCAGAAGGTAGGCATTGGTACAGGTATAGTAAAGATTGGAAGGAGGGGCCCAGGAAATTGGGGGAGTTTATACTCAGTGGTTTTTGTTTTCTCTGGGCCAGGAAATAGACTGCTGAGAGAACCATACTGGGAGAGAGTTGAGCACTTTGTGCTGCAAATCTTCAGTTATCAGTTAATTGAATTGAATCAGTTAATCAGGGATTAATGTTTACCTAGCTGCTGAGCAGGATGGTATCAGCAAATATGTAGTGTGTGTCCCATCTGCTCAGTCCATTCTGCTCAGTCCCTCTCTCCAAGCTTGGAGGACAGAGTTTCAGTATTACTTATCTTCTCCATTTGGGAAAAAATGTCTTTACTTTATTTAATCAGAAACAAGTTTGGAATTCTTCAAAATGAACCTTTAATAGAAAATTGGTGGAAGGAGCCAAAGAATATAGTCATGAACCGCCCTCAAGAATATAGATTCTTGAGGTGGCTGGGTAACTCAGTCATTAAACGTCTGCCTTTGGCTCAGGTCATAATTCCAGTGTACTGGGATCGAGCCCCAGGTGGGCTCCCTGCTCAGCGGGGAGACTGCTTCTGCTCCAGCTCCCCTGGGCTTGTGTTCCCTCTCTCTGTTATAAATAAATGAAATATTTAAAAAAACAGATTACTGGAGCACCTGGGTTCCTCAGTTGATTAAGTGTCTGATTTTGCAGGGTCTTGGGATGGAGTCCCACATGGGGCTCCCTTCTCTCAGCAGGGAGTCTTTTTGTCCCTCTCCATCTCCCTCTGCTCATGTTCTCTCTCTCAAACAAATAAATACAATCTTAAAAAAATTATATAGATTCCTTATTTGAACTACTCCTTACATGGTGTTAAAGATCAACTTGATTAACCAAAATTTCAAGGAGCTAAGGTTCCTTTTCCTCTCCTTGCCCCATTTTTATAGACTTTCAGTAACTTTCCCTTTACTATAGTTTGATCATATCAGCTAATCCCTTTTCTTGCAAGGTGAAATACATGATTTCCGCCATCCTTTGTTGCCTTCATGTTCCTTGTTCCTCCACTGCAGAAGATCCACTTCCTTCCATCTGTAGCCTTATTGTAATGGTTAATTTTATGTGTCAACCTGACCAGCTATGGGGTTGCCTAAATTAAACATCATTTCTGTGTGTGTTTATAGGGTGTTTATAGGTGAGATTAACATTTGAATTGGTGGACTCTGTAAAGCAGATTGCCCTCCCTAATGTGGGTGAACATTATCCAATATGTTTAGGGTCTGAATAGTAAAAAAAAAAGGTATAGAAAGGAGGAATTCATCCCCCCCACCTTTGTTTTCTACCTCATGGCCTGAGCTGGGGCATTTCATTTCATCTGCCTTCTGATGGGATTTACACCATTGCCTTCACTGAGTTTTACACCTGTAATCTCAGGTGTAAACTCAGACTGACTTTTACCACTGGCTTTCCTAGGCCTCCAGCTGTCAGACAGCAAATTGTGGGATTTTGCAGCCTCCATAACTGTATGAGCCAATTCTACATAATAAACCCCTTTAAAAAATCTATCACCTATCTATCTGTCTGTCTACCTATCTACCTATCTATCATCTACCTATCCATCTATCTCTGTCTAATCTCCCAGGATTCTGTTATTCTGGAGAATCCTCACTAATACACTTATCATTTAAGTCTCTGATAAATATTCACATTATCTCAGAAGCCTTTCTGACTACGTTTAACCTGTGGTCATCTCTTAAACCTGTTCACCACCTTAAAACAGTGGCTTTCAATCCTCATGAATCATTGTAATTATCTGGATAACTTTTAAAAATACTGTTGGCCTGGGATCTGCCCTGGAGAATATGATTCAGTTAGCCTGTGGTGGGGCTTGGGTTTTGGCAAATTGCTTCTAGTGGTCAGTCAGTGTTGAGAAGCTCTGTCTTAAAAGATTGGGCAATAGAAAAATAAGTTGTATAAAGCTGCAAAGCAGAGAGAGTTATTCCTTTGCTTAGTCCTTCGCGTGACTTTTGACAATCACACTGACATTGATCTTCGACTTCCTGACATTGATCTTCGACTTCCTTTGGTGTTCTTCTGTCTGCTACCATGCCTTTGTCCTGTCTGATAGGTCATCCAATGCCTGCCTGGTTTGATCTGCCTTGACTTTCAGGTTCATGTCACCATGTCTCTCCTTGAACCAGGCTGTTTTCTTGCCTCTACATTTTTAGCTATGATTTTCCCAGCTTCCAGAATTGTCTTCACTTGGAATCTGATTCCATTTTTGGGCTTCTGATCCTAGCAGGTCTTGAGAATCCTCTCCTCTACCCTACTTCCCCTCAGCAGTTCAAATTTGGGACTTGAAAACTCCATGCTTTTGAATTACCTCAGCATCCTAGAACATTCTCTAGATCTCTGTATCTTACCCTTGTTCATGTTGTGCATTAAAATAAGTCTCCAGTGTTTAGTACAAATATACCTAATCATCTCATCTCTACCACAAGCTACTTGAAGGCAGAGCTCAGGCCTTTGTTGCCTGATTTCCCCTTCTAGCACCTAGAACAGACCTTGACACCTAGTAGTTACTCAGTAAGAGTGCTGGGTTTAATTTATATACTTAAAAACTTACGAAGTTGGAGAAGTTTGTGTTCCAGAGATGGTGAAGGGCCTGGCTTGCTGTGGGTCTTTTAGGACATCTTCATTGTCCTCACCTTATTCTAGGCCATGTTTAATTATCTGAGTGGGACTCACTGGTGTTTGATGATCTAATATTGTCTTTTCAAGTATCGATCAGATTGTTGCATCAGCATACAACTGTGCTGACATGAGGAAGGGGAGAAAAAGATCCTTTTTAGGATCTTTTTTAGGATCATGCTATTCATGCTATTCTACCTGGTAACGGACTGTCGGAGAAGGTGACAAGCTGATGATGGAAAGCCCATCTTCTATGTCATCATCAAAGCCCCTACTGGTCTCCTGTTGTCCACAAACCCTCTGGCCAGAGTCTGCCCTGCTTGGTGGTATCCCAAGATGAGAAGCTAACTTTTCCCTTTTCATTTCCCTTCCCTTCAATAAGCTTACAGTTTCTTGGCTAATGGTAGCTTAACTGCCATTCTTTTTGGAGTGATACACGTTTTCAAGGAAGCTGTTTCAAGGCAGCAAAATTAGAAATTCTCTCAATAGACAAGCAAATTGAGGGAATCTATTTTTTTCAATAGGAGGAAGAAGTGGCCTTTCCAGCGCCCTCAAACCACATTATATTCAGTGCAGCTCTGCAGGCTATCAAATAACAAACAAGAAAAACTAAAAATTTTCAGCTAAAGGCCACTTGACAACACTTAGATTATAAACTAGCTTTTCTAATGCAAGTCAAACCTCTTAATTTTACAGTGAAGAATCTGAGGCTCAGAGAAGGAAAATAATTTTCCAAGTATTACCCTGAAGAAGGTCTAGACTCTTGGCCTCTGTTGTTCTAGCTAGATGAGAGTTATTTGTATTTGGCTGCTCTGATTCTCTACCACTGTCTTTGTTAAAAGTTGATATGAGAACTTTAGTATTTTTCACAGATAAGAGAGGTACAAGAGAGTTTTTTTTTTTCATTATGTGCAGATGTTCCTATTGGAATCTAGACCAAAGAATCATAAGAATGGATGCATACTAATCACTGGTTTGGGGTAGAGCAAGGAACTGAGGTGAATGGCTCATGCCTGGCAGCTGGATTAATGAAGCACCCACAAAAAAGAGAATGGGGATGTGAGAAGCCTGAACTGAAAGTCACAGTTAGACTTCCTTTTTCAGAGTTTTCTTAAGTAAGAGCTTTTGGCTTTGGCTTAATGAGGGAGCTTTGGAGGAAGATTCCCCTTTGAATTGGGCCAAGGTATCCTGGACAAAGCTACATAATGTATATGAGTATCCAAGAGGCCAATCTCCCAGTTACTGCCATCTCAAGCAGGCCAATAACCAGAGTTCTCATTTGATGGATTTCTGAAGTTTTTTCATATTGTGGGTTCTGAGCAAACTGAGTCTTCAAATACAATTTCAGTTTCTTGATGCAGTAGAACAGCAGCTAGGATCTGTTTCCATCACTTTGGAGGAGTGGAGTAACTTGGGAACCTTGATTCTTCCTCTCCCCTTCTGGTACAGGGAGAATGTGGTAGAGGTGGGGAGACAGCATAAAGTCAGTCTTCGTTGTGATCTTTTTGGTAGTTTTTGAACAGTGAAGTTTTTAGTGATAAATAAGGACATTGCAAGACTTCAAACTTTTGGTGCATTAAAATAAGGAAAGGCATTTGCTCTAATACTGCCATTTTCCCTTCTTATGTCTTTCTCACTCACTGTTGGTCTCACAGCCTCCTGTAAAACATGTAAGATTGACAATGACCTCTGAATACCCAGTATTTTGCAGTGAACACATAGAAGCACTTCTTTTGACCCCCACACCCCTACTTTACTAGTTGATAAGGTATATTAGGGCATTGTACTCACTGGGTCCATTTCAAATCAGCAAACCAAGCAACCCTGAGGCTGAGCTTCAAATCTCCATCTCTTCCTGGAAGCAGAAACTGGAACCAGTTCACTGGTTGCTAGGAAGAGGAAGAAGCAGGATGGCCCTTCTCTGGCCGTCATGCTCATATTCATTGACACATTGTCCTAGAATCTCTGGTGTAGGAATCCTTCAGGAGTGAATCAAAGGCTTCCTTGGCTGGATAAAGTAGCACACCACCTCTGGCAACTCAGCTGGTAAACAAAATGAAGTAAGGCTGGCTAAGGAAGCAAAAAGATGGGAACAATGTCATAGCAAAATCTGTCTTGCTGAACAGAGATTCTTATTTGCAGTATCACACTGGGCATGGAATGCTGTGAGTGCTGCCACCAGGAAAGAGCAGATGGGGGAGTGACATAACTCTCAGCAACCAGGACTAGATATAGATATATAGAGAAGAGACTAGAGGTTATTTTTTGAAGTCAGCATGAAACAATTTATTCAGAAGCAAACCCGAACTTCCCGAGATTTTGGAACAGATGAAGCAGAAAAGGTGCTGAGCAGTTGCCCTAAACTCTCAATAACAGTGAATCTAACATTCATGACTTTAAGCTCAATATACAGGCTATAGACTTGAGGCTGAATGTCAACCAGGACTAGTATTCAGTTGAGAGAATTACCTGTTCTAGGCTCTTTCTTAAGCTACCAAGACCTGAAATTGGTTTTTTGTATCCATAGAACTAGGCACTTTGTTTAAAGTATGTGTTTCAATATTTCTATTGTTTTTTATGGTGAGTTGATTAACTGGATTGATTTGGTGCCAACTCAGCAGGAAGTGAGCAAGAGATAGTTGATTCACACCACAGCCCATCTATTAGTTTGATTTCTATTAAAAACTCTGAGAAAATTTAAAATCAATGATATTAGAGTAGACCCAGTAACCTATTAGACAATTTTTTAGAAGAGTTCTTGAGTAGCTTTTCTTAAATGAGTGAGGAGGGAATGCTTTCTGACTTGAATTCAGAACGTTTGATATCTTTAAATGAATAACAGCAATTACCTTGGCCAAACCTCTGTGTGATGTTCTCTGTTTAAGAGAGAGGATTTATCACTAAGATTTGGGAGAAAAAAAAAGAATATGCAGGAAATGGATTCTAGGAAGTGTCCAGCAACCTTTTTAACCCCAAGAGAGAATGTATATTTAACAGGAATTGCAGAGGAAAGAGAGAAAAGGAGAGAGAGAATCTTAAGCAGGTTCTACACCCAGTGCAGACCCTGACATGGTGCTAGATCTCACAACCCTGAGGTCATGACCTGATCCAAAATCAAGAGTCAGACACTTAACTGACCAAGTTACCCAGGTTCCCCTAGACTTCCCCATTCTTAAAAGTCTATCTGATCCTTTCTTTACAGTTTCACAGCTATCACCTTAGTTCAAGCCCCCATCACATCTCATAGCATAGCATAATGATTAAAAGGATAGGCTGATAGGGATTAAGGAGTGCACTTGCCATGATGAGCACTGGGTGATGTATGGAATTATCGAATCACTATATTGTATATCTGAACTAATATAATACTGCATGTTAACTATACTGGAATTAAAATAAAATTTTAAAAAAGGATAGGCTGTGCCCTTAATACTCTTCTTTTAAATTTTATTTTATTTTTTCAGTGCTCCAAGATTCATTGTTTATGTACCACACCCAGTGCTCCATGCCATACGTGCCCTCCTTAATACCCACAACCAGGCTCTTATAGGAATCTATTTTGAAGTTTGTGTCCTACCTCTGCTACTTACTAGCTAGGTGACCTTGGAAAGGTTAAATAATCCTCTTGAGCCCTCAATTCTTTTATAAAATGGGACTTCAAGTGTGGCAAAGCAGTTTCTTACCATAGCCCCACTAATGCCAACACAGTACTGTTTTATAAATAATGACATCAGGACAAGAGTACAAATGAAGGCCCATGGACCTTATGTCTAAATATTTAATAATTATTAATCATGTTAACAAATAAAATTTACTCTAACCTTTACCTAGACAAATATATCTTCATAATGGCAGAACTGAAAAGAAAACTTTTAATGTTTTCATATGACTGAAAGTAGGAAAAATATCAAGATAACTGAATTTAGGGGTGTCTGGGGTGTCAGTCAGTTAAGTGTCTGCCTTTGGCTCAGGTCATGATCCCAGGATTCTGGGATTGAGCCCCACACTGAGGTCTCTGCTCAGTGGGGAATCTCCTTCTCCCTCTCTGATTCCTTTTGGCTCTCCCCCTGCTTATGTTCTCTCTGCCTTTCTCTCAAATAAATAAAGAAATGAATAAAATCTTTAAAAAAAGAAAGATAACTGGATTTAATTATTATTATACATGTCTGGAGAGTCTGTGGTGGGCTGATGTTAGAATAAATCATAAAATAAGGACATATAATTAATACATTATTATATATTCCATAAAATTTACTTTTCTTGCCTTTATGTCAGTAAATCAATTATTATCTTATTTAAATCAAGATTTCTATATTAGTTATTTAATGGATTCTATGGATAGTAATTAGGTAATTAAATAAAACACTGTATTCAAAGTACAAAATTTGAATACATGTTTATCACAATGTTAAATAAAGTATATAGAAGTGAAAAAACTAAAATTATTTTTCATGTTTTCAAAAAACTAATTTTTCTTAAGAAACATTCAAGATTAGCCATTAAAATTAAAGGCAAAATTATAACTAACTATAATTTTGCATAAAATTATTTAACTATGACTAAAGATTTTAATCGAGTACTTGAAAAATTAATTAAATATTATTAAATGTCTTTATAAAAATAAAGCTATTACCAATGTTAATGTTCAATGTTCATTTATTTGCCAGTAAAAGAGTTGGTATCATGCTTGATGAATATTACATCTAGATCTACATGTATATGTTAAGAGTAATAAATATTGTTTAATATTGCAAGCTATTCCTTAGTGGCCATGTGCAATTGCCACATAATGTGCTAATTCATGGATATACCTCAGTAACTTTGAACTAGAATATAAAAGGAAACAAGAAATGGATGATTAGCATTACTTGGAAATAATACGTCCTTATGTAAGGATCTACTGTAGTCATATGGATGATTAATTTGACAGTTAATTTGTCTTTTCTCTTTCCAACATGTTTCTCCTGCCCAAATCATCCCCATATACTAAGACACTGTTAATCTTCAAAGCTTGCAGAGTTGCAACCTCCAAAGCTCAAGGGCATTCAGTTTTGGTTGCTTTTTATGTTGAGAACATAGAGCAAGAGATGCAGAAATCATTGCCCGAACAACATTAGTCATGAGAGTGGATATGTAGGTTTATGGATTGAGCCATGACTGTGCTCAATCCTGGATCTGGAGTGACAGAGGCAGCTATGTATTCTCTTTTTTAAGATTTTATTTACTTACTTGAGAGAGAGAGAGATAGAGAGAGAGAGAGAACAAGCAGGTAGGAAAGGCAGAGGGAGAGAGAGAAGCAGGTTCACTGCTGAACAGGGAGCCTAATGTGGGGATTGATCCCAGGACTCTGGGATCATGGCCTGAGCCAAAGGCCAGCTTAACTGACTGATTCCCCCAGGCGCCCCAGCAGCTGTGTATTCTTTAATAAATGCAGTGTGTGTGTGTGTGTGTGTGTGTGTGTGTGTGTGTGTGTGTGTGAAAGAGAGAGAGAGAGAGAGAGAGAGAGATGCATAATTTTCTAAAGCATAGGGTCCAGGCCAGGTCCCTTCTTGCCCAGAAGTAATGGTGGAACTGACCAGAACATTTGTTATAGATAACATTGCTTTCCTTTTTATCTCCCTTACTAGACTGTGAACTTCTCAAGAGGTTTATTCATATTTTATTTCATGTCTTTATTTTGTCTTTTATACTACAGCCCAGAGTTCAGGTCACTATTGTCTCTTACCTAAATTAGTCTTTTAATTGGTCTCCATGTTTGTCTTTTTCAAGCTATATTCCACACTCTGCCTTCTACAGGGACATTTCTAAGATGTACAGCCTCTGGGAGGAGAAAGTATTAGAGCTTTTATTTATATTGATTTTTATTCATTGCTTAATTTTTTATATTTGTGTATTCTATGATGTCCATAATATATACGGGAATGACTATATAATCAGTTCATATATATGATAGTCAGAGGCATATGCTCAAACTCTTTGCTGTCAGGAGAATGATATACCAAAAAGGCTAGAGACAACTAGTCTCTAGGAACATTGGAGACCCTGCATGATCAATTCCTGCTTCTTGTCTTACCAAGGGCAGGAAGAAACCCTGAGGAGCATACAGTGCAGATGATGGAAGTAATTGTGATCCAGCAGGCAGAACACAGCAGAACAGGGCTTGGAAGGTGATAATACTGGTGTGTCCTTTGTGCCAGGGCTTCAGTGCAAAGTAGTACGGATGTCTTGGCTGGTGGGTAGATCGTGGTGACAGGAATCCAGGCACAAATGCTAGAGTTTCTGGCAGGCTGTGGCAGTTGGCCAGCATCAAGGAAATCTGTAAGAAGGTAAAGGACCCAACTTAGAATGGCCTGGGGCTTGGGACCAGGCCCACAGTCCTTGGAAAGGAGGGAACTGACAAGAGCAAAGCAGTTCTCTAGTCACTGAGGGACGGTAAACTATGGAGGTAACTTGGACTGGGACTTATACAAAGGGAAAAAGACAAAAACAAGAACTGAGAAAGGATTGTGGAGGCAACTGGGTCTCAAGAGAAAAATGGAAATCTAGTTTTCAGAGCTGGGCCCTGAGGTCAAGCCTGGCCCAGTAGCAATGGTGACCTGAAGAAAAGTCCTAGATAGCTATGCTGGGCAGGTACGGCTAATATTCCTCTAGCCTGTGTTCAGGGAGAATCCTAGAGTCCAAGGCAGAGCTGAGTCTACAGCTTGGAGTACGTGGCCCCCAGAAAGTAGTTCTAGTCATAGGAAAGAAGGAGTAGAGGCTGAGGAAGAGACAGGACCTGACCGCACATTGTTTTCAGGTTATAATGCTAAGGCCTTTACAATCTGTCTCCATAGTGATGGTAACACTTAACATTTGGTGAACACTTCCTATGTGCTAGCCACTGCTCCAAGTATGTATGTATTGACCTGTTGAATCCTCAAAACAATAAGAGCAAATTTGGAAAGACCACAAATATATGGAGGTTAAAGAATATCTCACTAAAGAACGAATTGGTTAACCAGTAAATTAAAGAAAAAATTTTTAAAAAATACATGGAAGCAGCCCTTTGTCTGTAGTGTTTTTGTTAATATCTTCTCCCATTCCGTGAGTTATCTCTTTGTTTTGTTGACTGTTTCCTATGCTGTGTAGAAGCTTGATCTTGATGGAGTCTCAAAAGTTCATTTTTGCTTTTGTTTCCTTTGCCTTTGGAGACATATCTTGAAAGAAGTGGCTGTGGCCAATGTTGAAGAGGTTACTGCCTATGTTCTCCTCTAGGATTTTGATAGATTCCTGCCTCATGTTGAGGTCTTTTATCCATTTTGAGTTTATCTTTGTGTATGGTGTAAGAGAATGGTCGAGTTTCATTCTTCTACACATAGCTGTCCAATTTTCCCAGCACCAAAAGACACTACAGACAAAGGGCTGATATCCAAGATCTATAAAGAACTCCTCAAACTCAACACACAAAAACCAGATAATCATGTCAAAAACTTAGCAGAAGATATGAACAGACACTTCTCCAAAGAAGATAAACAAGTGACTAACAGACACATGAAAAAATGTTCATCATCATTAGCCATCAGGGAGATTCAAATCAAAACAACATTGAGATACCACCTCACAACAGTTAGAATGGCCAAAATCAACAAGAGAGTAAACAATAAGTGTTGGAGAGGATATAGAGAAAGGGGAACCCTCTTACATTCTTGTTGGGAATGCAAGTTGGTGCAGCCACTTTGGAAAACAGTGTGGAGATTCCTTAAGAAATTAAAAATAGAGTTTCCTTATGACCCTGCAATTGCACTAGTGGGTATTTACCCAAAGGATACAGATGCAGTGAAAGGAAGGGCCATCTGTACACCAATGTTCATAGAAGTAATGGCTGCCATCACCAAACTGTGGAAAGAACCAAGATGCCCTTCAACAGATGAATATGGCCCATATATACGATGGACTATTATTCAGTCATCAGAAAAAATGAATACCCAACTTTTGTATCAACATGGGTGGGACTGGAAGAAATTATGCGGAGTAAAATAAGTCAAGCAGAGAGAGTCAATTATCATATGGTTTCGCTTATTTGTGGAGCATAAGGAATAACACTGAGGACATTGAGAGATGGAGAAGAGAAGTGAGTGGGGGAAATCGAAGGGGCAGATGAACCATGAGAGACTGGACTTTGAGAAACAAACTGAGGGTCTTGGAAGGAAGATGGGTGTTATGGAGGGCACGTATTTCATGGAGCACTGGGTATGGTGCATAAACATATGGTATGGAACACTGAAAAAAATAAAATTAAATTTAAAAATACATGGAAGCAAATGAAAATGAAAACACAATAAACCTTTGAGAAGCAGCAAAGGCAGTCCTAAGAGGTAAATATACTGAAATATAGGCCACTTTTGGAAGAAAAGTCTCAAACACACAACCTAACCTTACATCTAAAGGAGCTAGAAAAGGAACACCAAATGAAGCCTAAAGTCAGCAGAAGAAGGGAAATAATTAAGATTAAGGCAGAAATAAACAATATAGAAACTAAAAAATACCCCAACAACAGTAGAATGGATTAACAAAACTAAGAACTGGTTCTTCAAAAGAATTTACATAAAGTCATGAATGAAAGAGGAGAGATCACAACCAACACCACAGAAATACAAACGACTATAAGAGTACTATGAAAAACTATATGCCAACAAACTGGACAACCTGGAAGAAATGGACAGATTCCTAGAAAGTTAAAAACTACCAAAATTGAAACAGGAAGAAATAGAAAATTTGAACTGACCCATAACAGCAAAGAAATTGAATCAGTAATAAAAAATCTCAACAACAAACATAAGTCCAGGGCCAGATGGCTTCCTAAGAGAATTCTACCAGACATTTAAGGAAAAGTTAATACCTATTCTCCTAAAACTGTTTCAAAAAGTAGAAACAGAAGGAAAACTTCCAAACTCATTCCACACAGCCAGTATTACCTTAATTCCAAAACTGAAGACCCCACTAAAAGGAGAATTACAGGCCAATATCCCTTATGAATATGAATGCAAAAATTTTCAATAAAATACTAGCAAATTGAATTTAACAGTATATTAAAAGAATTATTCATTGTGATCAACTGGAATTTATCCTGGGATGCAGGGGTGGTTCAGCATTCCCAAATCAATCAATATGATACACTACATTAATAAAAGAAAGGATAAGAATTATATGATCCTGAAACTAGATGCAGAAGATGGATTTGAAAGATTAAAGCATCCTCTCTTGATTAAAAACTCTCAACACAGTAGGGACAGATGGAAGATACCTTAACATCATAAAGGCCACATATGAAAGACCCGCAGCTATCATCCTTAATCGAGAAAAACTGAGAGCATTTCCTCTATGGTCAAGAACAAGACAAGGATATCCACTCTCACCATTACTATTTAACATAGTACTGGAAGTTTTAGACTCAGCAATCAGACAACAAAAAGAAATAAAAGGCATCCATTGGCAAGGAAGAAGTCAGATTTTCACTATTTGTAGATCCCATGGTACTATATGTAGAAAACACTAAAGACTATCAAAAAACTGCTTGAACTCATACGTGAATTCAGCAAAGTTGTAGGATATAAAACTGATGTACAGAAATCTGTTGCATTCCTGTACAACAATAATGAAGGAGCAGAAAAAAATCAGGAAACAGATCCCATTGGCAATTTCACCGAAAACAACAAAATACTTAGGAATAAACCCGATGAAAGAGGTAAAAGATCTGTACTCTTAAAACTATAGATTACTGGGGCGCCTGGGTGGCTCAGTGGGTTAAAGCCGCTGCCTTCGGCTCAGGTCATGATCCCAGGGTCCTGGGATCGAGCCCCGCATCGGGCTTTCTGTTCGGCCGGGAGCCTGCTTCCCTTCCTCTCTCTCTCTGCCTGTCTCTCTGCCTGCTTGTGATCTCCGTCAAATAAATAAATAAAATCTTTTAAAAAAAAAAAACAAAACAAAAAAAACACTATAGATTACTTATGAAAGAAATTGAAGAGGAAACAAAGAAATGGAAAAGCATTCCATGCTTATGGATTGAAGGAAGAAGCATTGTTAAAATGTCTGTGCTACCCAAAGGTATCTACTCATTGAATGCAATCCATATCAAAACACCACCAGCATTTTTTACAGAGCTAGAACAAACAATCCTAAAATTTTTATGGAACCAGAAAAGACCCCGAATTGCCAGGGGGATGTTAAAAAAGAAAACCGAAGCAGGGGGCATCACAATGCCTGATTTCAAGCTATATTACAAAGCTGTGACCATCAAGACAGCATGGTACTGGCACAAAAACAGACACATAGATCAATGGAACAGAATAGAGAGAAATGGACCCTCAACTCTGGTCAACTAATTTTCAACAAAAAAGGAAAGAATATCCAGAAAAAAGACAGTCTCTTCAATAAATGGTGCTGGGAAAATTGGACAGCCACATACAGAAGAATGAAATTGGACCATTTTCTTATACCGTACACAAAGACAAAATCAAAATGGATGAAAGACCTCAATGTGAGACAGGAACCAATCAATCCTAGAGGAGAACACAGGCAGCAACCTTGTTGACCTTGGAGAGACCAACTTCTTGCAAGACCTCCTTCTAAAGGCAAGGGTAACAAAAGTTAAAATAAACTGTTGGGACTTCATAAAGATATAAAGCTTCTGCATGGCAAAGGAAACAGTCAATAAAACTAAAAGGCAACCTACGGAATGGGAGAAGATATTTGCAAATGACATAACAGATAAAGGGCTGGTATCCAAGATCTAAAAAGAACTTACCAAACTCAACACCCAAAAAACAAAAAATCCAGTTAAGAAATGGGCAGAAGAGGGGCGCCTGGGTGGCTCAGCAGGTTAAAGCCGCTGCCTTTGGCTCGGGTCGTGATCCCAGGGTTGTGGGATCGAGCCCCGCATCGGGCTCTCTGCTCTGTGGACAGCCTGCTTCCTCCTCTCTCTCTCTGCCTCTCTGCCTACTTGTGACCTCTGTCTATCAAATAAATAAATAAAATCTTAAAAAAAAAGAAATGGGCAGAAGATATGAATAGACACTTTTTCAAAGAAGACATCCAGGTGACTAACAGATACATGAAAAGATGTTCAACATCACTCATCATGAGGGAAGTACAAATCAAAGCCACAATTAGGTACTGCCTCACACCTGTCAGGTTGGCTAAAAATTAATGACACACGAAACAACAAGTGTTGGTGAGAATGAGGGGAAAGGGAATGCTCTTGCACTGTTGGGAATGCAAACTGGTACAGCCACTCTAGAGAACAGACTGGAGGTTCCTCAGAAAGTTAAAAATAGGACTACCTTATGATTCAGCAATTTAACTGCTAGGTATTTACCCAACTACTAGGTATTTACAGAAATGATGAAAAATACATATTTGAAGGGCTATGTGCATGCTGATGTTTACAGCAGCATTATCAACAATAGGCAAACTATGGAGAGAGCTCTAATGTCAGTCAACTGATGAACAGATAATATACAATTATTACTGTATATATACAATTATTATTATTTATATATAATTATTGTGTATATACAATGGAATATTACTCAGTCATCAAAAGAAACAAAATTCTGCCATTTATAATGATGCGGGTGGAGCTAGAGTGTATTATGCTAAGTGAAATAAGTCAGTTAGGGAAAGACAAATACCATATATTCTCACTCATATGTAGAATTTAAGAAACAAAACAGATGAATGTATGTCAAGAGGGAAAAGAAAAAAAGGAAAGAGGGTAACAAGCCATAAAGTGACTCTTAAGGATAGAGAACAAACCATGGGTTGTTGAAGGGAAGGGGGTGGTATGGACTAGAAGAGTGATGGGTATTAAAGAGGGCACTTGTTGGGGCACCTGGGTGGCTTAGTGGGTTAAAGCCTCTGCCTTTGGCTCAGCTCATGATCCCAGGGTTCTGGGATCGAGGCCCACATTGGGCTCTCTGCTCAGCAGGGAGCCTGCTTCCCTTTCTCTCTCTCTGCCTGCCTCTCTGCCTACTTGTGATCTCTCTCTCTCTGTGTCAAAAAAGTAAATAAAATCTTTAAAAAAATCTTTAAGGAGGGCACTTG
>RCUC01068506.1:0-20898 GCA_003697995.1 Taxidea taxus jeffersonii
CCCCCCCCCCTCCTCAGCCAGCCACCTACCTCCGCCCTCCCGCCGCCCCCCGCCCTCGGCCCGCGACGCCCGAGCTCCGCCCGGAGCCCTGAGCTGCGGGAGAACGAGGCGGCGGCGGCGGCGGCAGCGGCTTCCTCGGGGCGGGGGTTGTGATTTCGCTGAGGAGCCATTGACGGGAGAAGACGAGGCTTTTCTTCTTGGAATTTACCTCAGGCAAGATCGAGAGGCCGCAATAAAAAAGAGAGAAAGAGAGAGGAGCGAATCCGGGAGGGCTGGAAAGGGCAGCTCCCCGCACCTCCCTTCCGCCCGCCGTCTCGGGGAGCTCGGGGCCCTGCCTGCTGGCCCTTCCCCTCCCCCGCTTCCTACTGCCCCTCCGCGCACGGGCCGGGCCCGGGCAGAACCTCGCAGGATTGTGGGGCGAGGGCTCGAAGGCGGTGCGGGTCCGTCCATGGAGGCAGGCACCTTTTTCGATCCAGTCAAGGAACGGGGTTTGTTGTTCTCGAAATCCGAGTGAAGGAAGCACCGAAGCGAAACTTAAGAAGGAATCCTGCCCTCCCGGAGCCGCGGGCGATGCGACTCGTGCCGCCGGGCGCCGCCGCCGCACGCCCGGCTTCGCCCTTCGCGGCAGTGGGGAACTTGGTCTGATCCTCCGCCCCGCCATCGAAGCCCCCGCTTGCCACCCCCCTGCACCCTGGCTATGTTTTCTCCCAGACCTGGGTATTTTTTTGACATCGTGAAACTACGAGGGAAATAACGGCGACGCTTTCTTCCTGTCTGTCTGCTTCTCCACACGGACATGCCTTCAGTTTGGGTGGCCGCGGCGCCCCGTCCTAGGCGAATGAACCTCCGCAGCCGGGAGGGAGAGAAATGAAGGGAATTTCTGCCGCGGAATGAAAGCTCTGCAGCTAGGTCCTCTCATCTGCCATTTGTCCTTTCAAACTGCACTGTAATACCTTCGGGCCGGGCGAGTCCGACGGGAGCGAGGACCAGCCTCCCGGCCGAACCTCTCCGCCCGTGTTTACTTTCCGCATATATATGTTTTTTTCTCTACGCTCCTGCTTCTCGGCTGGCCCAGGGATGACTTCTTCGCTGCAGCGGCCCCGGCGGGTGCCTTCGCTCCTGTGGACGGTCCTGCTGGTCAGCACTGCGGCCGGTGAGTAGCCCCGCGCGGCGCGTCGGGCCGCTGCCCCTGCGGGTGGCGGGCGGGGGAGCCCGCAGAGGCCGAGGCCTGCGCTCGCCCTTCGCGCCGCGTCCCGCGATCGCCGCGGAGGGAACCGCGTCCGCTACCTGCGCGCCCTTCGCGTTCCTTCTAGGGAGATGACCCTGCCTGTTTCTGTGTAGTTTCGAATCCCGGCTCCCGGAGCCCCCTCCCCATCCCCCACGGGTGGGGGGAAAGACATATTGGGTGTGGTATCTTGACATTTTTAGCTGTGAGGTAATGCAAGGATTAAAAATAATATTTTAATCGCCAATGAACATATCTCTATTATGAGATCTTTGGAAACAGAGCTGTAGGGTTTGTTTGTTTTTTTAACATAAAGAAGCGGATTTGGCTTATAGTTAAAAGAACATCAACTATAGAACACACACTTTAGCCTTATTTTTAGATTTAGATCATTCTTTGGGAATCCATGTTACTTTCATTATTCCGAAATGCTACCGAATGAATTGGATGAATGTCGAGGAAGCCAGAACTTTGACGTTCTTATTACATTGTATAACGCTGTTAATTATTTTCGTTAGTCTTATTTTGTTCCAAAGCATTTTGGTAATTATATTTCCATCTT
The DNA here is from genome assembly GCA_003697995.1 of Taxidea taxus jeffersonii. Taxonomy (NCBI): domain Eukaryota; kingdom Metazoa; phylum Chordata; class Mammalia; order Carnivora; family Mustelidae; genus Taxidea; species Taxidea taxus. Next base: position 1,788 of record RCUC01068506.1, read on the forward strand.
TTTAACGTAAATACACTCGTATTTTATATGCTTCTGAGGGATTACTATTGGGCTTAAAAGTATTTTCGATAACTTTCTATTTTAGTCATCTGGTATCTGTTGGCTTTCTTGTCATTGGGACAACTTCGACCTCACATCAGACGTCTAGCATATTTGAGTCCTGAAAGTTCTTTGACATTTTACTAAGCTTAAAGGGAAATGGTAGTCACCCTTTCCTTAGGATATTTTCTTTTTAGTTCCCAGACACCTGAGAGAAAGCCTCATTTCTGTTTACAATTAGTTTTCAAGCAGTCTTTTGGTGATACGCTTTTAGAAATTTTTTGGAGTGAACTGTACATATAATTCTGAAGTTTGGTGTAGGATGGCCAAATTGATTATGCATTTAGAGATGAGTAAGGGACAATATAACAGCTTTCCAATTTTTAAATATTTACAAGTATGTACTTTTCACCTTCAATAAATTTCTCATTGCTCTGCTGGACACAGGTTGCTTGCTTATTTCCATTTTAAAGGTATGGATTGGGAAAATTCTGAAAGAAAATTTAAAGTTTCCTTTAGTGCCTTTGATATTGGTTGATTGTCTATTATGTTTATGATAAATCCATGTAGTTATATTAAAAGAATTCGAACTTCTGAATTGAATGTATTTTGAAACTGACATTTTAATATTCTTAAACATCGTAATTCCTTTTTGGATAAAAATGAACAATTTTTTCTAGGTTTTTTAAATTTGTGTTAGCTATTGAAATTCTCTAGCTGTAAGTCTTGTGATTCCTGTAAAATATGAAGAGAGTAAAAGGCTTTAGGCTTAAGCAGTCATTCTATGATCAGAAATCTCAGAACATAGACTTTGCATGTTCTTTGTTATTCTTAACCTTTTTAGAATGTAGTTTCTCATTTATAGTTACAGGCTTATCATTTTGTGATCAGAACTGATAACAGTAAGGGAAATAACATTGATTTAAAAATACATTTAATTTGTATTTGGTAAATAAAATAGAATAATGTCCCTTAAAATGGAGGGATTGAAAGAATCACTACTTAAAGTGGTATTAGTCTTTTTTTTTTCTTTAGTATTACATAGTACTGGATGCCAAAATTTGTGAAGCTGGATTTCACAGTAATAACAGTAATAATAATAATAGCTTGTGTTTATTGAATGCTTGCTCTGTGCCAGCAACTGTTCTAATAGCTTTACATGTATTTTCTGATTTGATCCTCATGACAGTTCTACACTCCAGGTCTAATTATGTTCTTTTTACAGAGAGGACAAGTGAAGTACAGAGAATTTAAATAACTCACCATAGAGTAAATTTTGGAGCCAGGATTATAGCCTGCACCCTTACCTATCACACTAATGATAACAATAGCTTACTCTAATTGGGAATGTAAGATAGAGTAGCGCCTTCACTAGATTAGCCTTTGAAAAGAAGTAGGGATGCTTGACCGGGATCGTCATTCAGCACTGGTTATACAGATGTCATGGTTCTAAATGTGTTATACTTTTCCTGATACTGCAGTGGCTAGTGTAGTTTTGTTAGGTGCGAGGTGACTAGAGAGAGCCTTTGTGGACTTGGGATACATAAATGTAGTGATGTAACTAGACAGGTGCAAATAGTGTTGCTGATAGGAAAAAATACTGGAAGACTAGCTGATATCACATCCCTCTTTGGGGGCATGGATAAATCCTTTATTTCATTTGAACCCCTCTTTCCCACTTACTGTATCTGGTTCTTGGATTCCTTAATTCTAAGACTATTTTGTATGCAAAAAATTAGAATTTATAAAAAAAATTATGTGCTTGGTTTATAAATGAATTCTTAATTTTAATAAAAGGATATAATGCAATATTTACTGTAGAATCAGTTTCTGTTAAAATTTCTTTTTTGGAAAAAAAGTTGTCCCTCTTTATTTAGGTTGTAATGGCTACAGATAACGTATGTAACCCTATAACCCACCCTACTCTGTGCAGGCCCTTGAGCAGGCTCAGCTCCCCTTTCCTCCAGTCTTCTTGTCCTCATTCTTGTCCTTCTTGCCATCCTTGGGTGGCCTGGGAGGCCAGGGAGCCCATGACATTTCAAATGGCCTTTTTCTTGGGATTCACTCCTGGAAGGTTCTCCAGAACATTTGAAGGAACTCAGGATTCTGCATCAGATCATAATTCTTCTTCTCCATGGCTGGCTTGGATGTGTCTAATGGCTGGACTGACATCATTGTCAGTTGAATCTTCCTGCATTTGAAATAATTCACTTAATTTCTTTCTTCTTCTTCTTTTTTAAAGTAAACTCTGGGGCTTGAACTCACGACCTTGAGGTCAGGAGTTGCATGCTCTACTGACTGAGCCAGTTGGTGTGCCTCCCTTGATTAGATTTCAGTTTTACATCTCTTTAGGAATATACACATTGTCTAAAAGAAGATTCATCTATTTAGTTAGGGTTCTTGAGCACTGAAGTCAATAAATATTGTTAGGGAACTGGAAATTAGTAATCTTTATTTTTGTATTTCTTAATATGTTGGCACTGCAACAGGGCCACTTGTGTTTTTTTATTCCCCCCAAGATTTTTATTTATTTATTTAACAGAGAGCGAGAGCAAGAGTGAGAGAGAGAATGCACCCACAAGCGGGGTATCTCCTCCTCACTAAGCAAAGAGCCGGATGGAGGGCTCCATCCCAGGAATCTAGGATCATGACCTATGGCAAAGGCAGATGCTTAATTGACTGAGCCACCTCCCCCACCCTCATGCCCCACCCCCTTTTTAAAAAAGATTTTATTTATTTGAGAGCTTGAGCAGGGGGAACAGACGGAGAGGGAGAGGATTCTTTTTTTTTTTTCTTTCTCAAAAATTTTATTTATCTATTTGACAGAGAACACAAGCAGGCAGAGAAGCAGGCAGAGAGAGAGGAAGGGAAGCTGAGCAGAGAGCCCGACGTGGGGCTCGATCCCAAGACCCTGGGATCATGACCTGAGCCGAAGGCAGAGGCTTTAACCCACTGAGCCACCCAGGCGCCCGTCTTTTTTTTTTTTTTTTAAAGATTTTATTTATTTATTTGACAGAGATCACAAGTAGGCAGAGAGGCAGGCAGAGATAGAAGGGGAAGCAGGCTCCCCCCTGAGCAGAGAGCCCGAGGCAGGACTTGATCCCAGGACCCTGAGCCAAAGGCAGAGGCATTAACCCACTGAGCCACCCCGGTGCATGAGGGAAAGGATTCTTAAGCAGACTCTGTGCTGAATGCAGAGCCAGATGCAGGGCTGGATCTCATGACCATGTGATCACAGCCTGAGCCCAAACCAGGAGTCAGACACTCAATAGACTGCACCACCCAGGTGCCCTATCACCTGTGGTTTTTCATAAAATTCATATCTCTGTCACTATAACCTAGATGTACTGAAAGGATCTCACTGGGACCTATACTGTTTTAAGTTTAAAAAAAAAAAATAGGTCCCAGCGAGATTCTGAAAGATTCTCCCTTAGGCAAGTTTGAGGACCACTGATTTATATAGTCAGTCTTAATTGTTTGGATTTTTAAAATACTGTGATTCAGTCAACTTTTGCTGCATAATAGCTGGTAACCACAAAATCATAGTGACATACAATAAGAAATGTTTATTCTGCTTCATTTGTCTCATTCTTGGGCCCAAGCTGGAGGGAAGGGTAACACCTCTCTGGGGGAAGCTTGTCTTACAGCAATGGCAGAAGTACCAGGAGACAAACTCAGTCTTACCAGCCATTTTCAGATTCTTGTTCCTCTGACATCCCATTTTACCAAGACCAAAGGCAACGAGTAGTGAAGTACATTCTGGCTGTAATGGGGCCATGGTAATGTATGGACATGTGATACTATTTCTGGGAAATGAAGAATTGGAATTTTCAGTCTACCACATATGATCAGGAAGATGATCCTGGTTAGGAGTTTCTCTTACCATTTGAACAGGGCCAAGCTCTTAATTAGGTTTTTGCATAAAAAATTATACCAACTTTGATCTCTACAAAAGCCTATCCTGGCATGTGGGGTGATGTGGTGGTATGGTGTTGGTGTATATGAAATGTGGGGACACAGATTTATTTCATACAAGGACAATAGCTTTCCTTCATTAAAGACCAACTTTCTTAAGGTAGAAAGAGAAGAAATTTTCTGGTGGGTAAATTCTAACTTTATAGTTAGAATAGGTATAGATACAGGATATAGATATAGGTATAGATAGATATAGATACAGGATGAAGTCAGTATAAATTAGTTAATTTTATAAATGGCCATACCAACTATTTTGGCACTTACTCATATATTGCCTTGCTTTTGAATATCAGTTATGTGTATTTGCTTTGTCCTCCTAACTGATAATTGCTTCTGGAGGACAGAGTTCATATCTTTTTTTTTTTTTTTTTAAGATTTTATTTATTCATGAGAAAGAGCATGTGCTCAAGAGAACACAAGCAGGGGGAGGTGCAAAGGGAGAGGGAGAAGCAGACTCCCCGCTGGGCAGGGAGCCCAATGCTGGACTTGATCCCAGGACCCTGGGATCATGACCTGAGTCAAAGGCAGATGCTTAACTGACTGAGTCACCCAGGTGCCCCAGAGTTCATATCTTAAACTGTTTTGTAATCTATCATATTGTGCAGATAGAAGATGTTTAAGAAATACTAAATTAATGAGTAATAGAAAGGAATTGTAGTCAGGAAGTATTCTAAGATTGCTTACTTACCCAAATGATCTATTGGTAATTTATTCTTTGTTCCCATTCCTTCAACTATAAAGTGGTTTAAATGGTGTAGTAAGGAGACTCTTGTCTTGAATTAATGAGACCTGAACTCTCTGAAACAGATGACTCAACATAGTTTTCTTAGTTATAGTATAATGGGATTGGACTAGATTATGTTTGAAATGCAGATTCATGGGAACCACTTACTTAATCTGAATATCTGGACAGTGACTTTGGGAATTTACATTTTATTTTAAGATTTACTTTTATTTATTTTAGAGACAGAGCCTGTGCATGAGCAGGGATGGGAGCAGAGGGAGAGGGATAGAATCTCAAGCAGACTCCCTGCTGAGCAGGGAGCCTGATGTGGGGCTCCATCCCAGGACCCTGGGATCATGACCTGAGCCGAAGGCAGATGCTTAACTGAGCTACCTAGGCGTCCTGAGAATTTTTGACGAAATATTTATAAAAGAAATAGTGCTAAACTAAATTAGACTAAGTAACATTGATTTGGTTTTAGTTACAAATTAATAACCCATGGACCATTCCAGGTGGATAAATTGCATATATTAAATTTCTATCTACCAAAGAAGAATTATATTCTGATTTGATTGATATCTGCTAGAAAAAAATTAAATACAAAATCGTGAATTTTGGCCATCTTGCATAGTACTTACACATGTGGAAGAGACTCCCATATTACCAAACTATTTCCTCCTTATAGTTAAATCGTCTAGTCTTTGAATCATTTTTAGAAGCAATGAAGATGACTTTATTTTTATTTTTTAAAAAAGATTTTTTTTTCTAAAACTTTTTTTTAAGTATTTTATTTATTTATTTGTCAGAGAGGAGAGAGAGAGAGAGAGAGAGCACACAAGCAGGCAGAGAGGCAGGCAGAGGCGGAGAGAGAAGCAGGCTCCCTGCCGAGCAAGGAGCCCATGCGGGACTCAATCCCAGGACCCTGGGATCATGACCCGAGCCGAAGGCAGTGGCTGAGCCACCCAGGCGTCCCTTTAAAAAAGATTCTATCCATTTGACAGGAATGGCAAGAGAGGGAACGCAAGCAGGGGGAATAGGAGGGAGAAAAACAGGACCCCTGCTGAGCAGGGAGCCCTATGCGGGGCTTGGGCTTGATCCCAGGACCCCAGGACCATGACCTGAGCTGAAGGCAAATGCCCAATGACTGAGCCATCCAGGCGCCCCTGAAGATGACTTTAGTAGAATTTTGGATGCAATAGACTTGATTTTGTTTTTGTTTTTTTAAACACTTTTTAAAATGTGAGATGGGTATGACAAATAAGACTGCAAGATTACAAGAATACATAAATAATTCATGTATAGTCTGTGTGAAATAAGGTTAGAAATAAGCCTGTGGGTAAATGACATGAACTTTTTTTATTTTAAAAAAATTTTTAGGGGCGCCTGGCTGGCTCAGTCGTTAGGCATCTACCTTTGGCTCAGGTCATGATCCCAGGGTTCTGAGATGGAGCACCGCATCAGCCTACCTGCTCAGTGGGAAGCGTGCTTCTCTCCCACACCCCCGCTTGTGTTCCTTCTCTCACTGTGTCTATCAAATAAATAAATAAAATCTTAAAAAAATTTTTTTTAAAGATTATATTTTTAAGTAATCTCTACACCCATTTAAAGTATTCTCTACACCACCAGGAGAGTCACGTGCTCTACCGACTGAGCCAGCCAGGTGCCCCTGATGTGAACATTTTATTTTATTTTATTTTTTTTTAAGATTTTATTTATTTATTTGTCAGAGAGAGTGAGCACAGGCAGACAGAGTGGCAGGCAGAGGCAGAGAGAGAAACAGTCTCCCCGCCGAGCAAGGAGCCCGATGCGGGACTCGATCCCAGGACCCTGGGATCATGACCTGAGCCGAAGGCAGCCGCCCAACAAACTGAGCCACCCAGGCGTCCCTGATGTGAACATTTTAGAATACATTGCTTTATCAGAACTGTTAGCACACAACATTTATTTCTTACTGATAATTGCACTTTATACAGTAGGTGTTGGACCAGACCCAGTTTCTATTCCAGTATGCACTCATGGGAGCTGTGACAAGGGTAGGGGACATTAGTAGGATAGATAACATATGGAAGGTGAACTAAAGTGCCCAGTCGAAAATATTTATTAGTGTTTCCTTTGTGCAAGGTTCTTTTTAAAATGTTGGTGGATACAAAGAAAAACAAGGGGCACCTTTCCTCCTTCAAACATCTCATGCCATAGCTTGTATTACTTTCTGAAAGGGAATTAGAGTTCATGCTATTTGAAGGAAGGGTAGGTATTTTGCAAGTTTTATTAGCATTGCATTATTTCTTTTCTGCCTGTTTCTCAGGATCAGAAATTCCTGAATGTGTTCTGCAACACAGGAAAAGAGACTGTTCCTGTGTGTCTTCTAGCTGATCTCCACTCTCCTTTTATTTCTGTCTTCCTGCCAACTTTTTTTTGAAAGAGCAGAGAACACTTCTGGGCTTCTGTATCCTCACTCCTTACTTGTCTCATGATGTATATTAGATCATCAGTGAATTCCTAATTGCTTTGTCCAGTGACTTAAAAAATTATTTATTTATTTGAGAGAGAGAGAGAGAGAGAGAGAGAGAGACAGCGTGAACAGGGGAGGAGCAGAGGGAGAAGGAGAAGCAGACTTCCCGATGGACATGGCCCGACATGGAGCTCGATTCCAGGACCTTGAGATCACAACCTGAGCCAAATGCAGACACTAAACTGACTGAGCCACCCAGGTGCCCCTCCAGTGATTTTTAAATCTTGTTCTTTTTGACTTTTCTACTTAATTTGAGAATTTTGGTCACCCTTTCCTTGAAACTCTTCCTGTCTGACTTTAGTGACATTGCATTTCTCTGGTTATACATCTTCTCCATCCTCACTTCTCCATAAATGTTCTATTTTCTTCTATTTTAAAAATCTCCCTTAGATTTTCTCGGGTCTACTTTCTTTTATTCCTACTCCTCTCCCTTGTTGATTTTCTTATATTGTTATTCCTCTCCCAGACTTTAATTAGTCTGGAAAGCAGATTATTTCTAACTCAAACAGGTGAAGCTGGAAGGATTTGAATTCCTTCCTAGTGGTACCATCAGTTGTTTACTTTGAGAATATCACTTCATTTGGTTCCAATATCCTCATTATAAAGTGAAGCGGTTGGCCTACATGATACTTACAGCATTTCTTTTTTTTTTTTTTTTTAAGATTTTATTTATTTATTTGACAGAGATCACAAGTAGGCAGAGAGGCAGGCTCCCTGCTGAGCAGAGAGCCCGATGTGGGGCTCGATCCCAGGACCCTGGGATCATGACCTGAGCCGAAGGCAGCGGCTTAGCTGACTGAGCCACCCGGGCACCCCACTTACAGCATTTCTAGCACTTTTGCTTATGGTATGAGAAAAGCCAGTGTATTCTTAGTTACTAGTAAGTATATAACACTTTGAATGATATATTTGGTTGTTATTGAGTATATATATATATATATATATATATATATATATAGCACTTTGAATTTAGCTTAGTTTGGGGAAAACTGTGGGGCATTCTGAAATGGTTAAAGTGCTACTTTGAAAGAAATGTAGGGACGCCTGGGTGGCTCAGTTGGTTAAGCGACTGCCTTCGGCTCAGGTCATGATCCCAGCGTCCTGGGATCGAGTCCCACATTGGGCTCCTTGCTCAGCAGTGAGCCTGCTTCTCCCTCTGCCTGCCACTCTGCCTGTGCTTGCTCCTGTGTGCTCTCTCTCTCTCTGACAAATAAATAAAATCTTTAAAAAAAAAAAGAAAGAAAGAAATGTAATTTAATTTTTTGCAGATACATTTTGTGTGTTATGTTAAGTTAGGACCACAAAAGTGTTCTAAAGAAAGGCACTGTATGGATATTCTGTAATGAAAATATAAAAATAATCTATAACTAAATAGAAAGGTTGCTTTAAAAATAGTTGGAATCCTAGAATTTTAGAGTTGGAAAGGACCTTCAAGTAGACTTTAAATAGTTTTTAGTTAAGAAGACAAAAGACAATCTTATCTTTTAATTGAACTTTTAATTTTAATTCTAGTATGTTATATAATACAGTGTTATGCTAGTTTCAGGTGTATGGTATAGTGATTTGACAGTTCTATATATTACTCAAGGCTCATCAAGGTAAGTGTACCCTTAATCTCTTTCACCTATTTCACCCATCTCCCACCCACCTCCCCTCTGATAATCATCTGTTTGTTCTTTCTAAAGAGTCTGTTTTTTAGTTTATCTCTTCTTTCTTATTTTTCTTTTTTTGTTTTGTTTTGATTCTTAAATTCCACATATGAGTGAAATCATATGGTATTATCTTTCTCTGACTTACTTCATTTAGTATTATACTCTCTAAATCCATCCCTGTTGTTGCAGATGGCAAGATTTCATTCATAGACACACACACACACACATCTACATACATCTTTTATAGCCATTCATCTATGGATGGACATTTGGACTGTGTCCATATCTTCGCAATTGTAAAATATGCTGCAGTAAACATAAGGGTGTGTATATTTTTTTGAATTAGGGTTTTTGTGTTCTTCGGGTAAATACCTGGTAGTGGGATTACTAGATCATCTGGTAATCTCATTTTTAATTTCTTAAAAATATTTATTTATTTATTTTAGAGAGAAGGCACATGCCTGAGGAAGTGTGTGGTGGGATGGGGATTGGGGGTCCGGGGGAGCAGAAAAAAAGGGAGAGAGAAACTTTAGCAGACTCTGCACTGAGTGAATGTGGAGCCCAGTGTGGGGCTCCATCTTATGATCTTGAGATCACAACCTGAGCCTAAACCAAGAGTCTGATGCTCAACCAACTGTGCCACCCAGGCGTCCCTATTTTTTTTTAATATTTTATTTATTTATTTGTCATAGAGAGAGCATAAGCAGGCAGAGTGGCAGGCAGAGGCAGAGGGAGAAGCAGGTTCCCTGCTGAGCAAGGAGCCGGATGCAGGACTCTATCCCAGGACCCTGGAATCATGACCTGAGCTGAAGGCAGCCGCTTAATGGACTGAGCCACCCAGGCATCCCAGGTGCCCCTGTTTTTAATTTTTTGAGGAACCCCTCCATACTGTTTTTCACACTGCCTGTACCAGTTTGCATTCCCGCCAGTAGTGCAAGAGGGTTCCTTTTTCTCCACATCCTTGGCAACTCTGGTTTCTTGTGTTTTTGATTTTAGCCATTCTGACAGGTATGAGTTGGTATCTCATTGTGGTTTAATTTGCATTTTCCTGATGATGAGTGATATTGAGCATCTTTTCATGTGTCTGTTGGTCATCTGTATGTCTTCTTTGGAGAATGTTAATGTCTTCTGCCCATTTTTAGTTGGATTACTTGGAGTTTTTGGTGTTGAGTTGAATAAGCTCTTCCTTTTTTTTAAAAAAAGATTTATTTTATTTGAAAGAGCCATCTAGGTGTCCCTGTATAAGCTCTTTATATATTTTGGATACTAACCTTTTATTGGGTATATAATTTGTAAATATCTTCTCCCATTCAATAGGCTTTTAGTTTTGTTTTTTCCTTTGCTGTTCAGAAACTTTTTATTTTGTTAAAGTCCCAGTATATTTTTGCTTTTGTTTTCCTTGCCTCAGGAGTCGTTTCTAGAAAAATGATTCTGTGAATGATGTCAAAGAAGTTACTCCTGTGTTCTCTTTAAGAGTTTTTATGGTTTCAGGTCTCACATTTATGTCTTTAATTCGTTTGGAATTTATTTTTGTGAATGGTGTAAGAAGTTGTTTTAATTTTAGGGTGCCTGGGAGGCTCAGTCGTTTAGTGTCTTCCTTCTGCTTTTTTTTTTTTTTTAAAGATTTTATTTATTTATTTGTCAGATAGAGAGAGAGCGCAGGAGCGAGCACAGGCAGACAGAGTGGCAGGCAGAGGGAGAAGCTCACTGCTCACTGCTGAGCAAGGAGCCCGATGTGGGACTCGATCCCAGGACACTGGGATCATGACCTGAGCTGAAGGCAGCTACTTAACCAACTGAGCCACCCAGGTGTCCCCCTTCCGCTCTTTTGAATTTACTTTTATAGAGATATAGTTGATATGTAACACTGTATAAGTTTAAGGTATACAGCATATTGATTTGATACATTTTTATATTGCAGTATGATTACACCCATAGTGTTAGCTGACACCTCTGTTACATCACGTGATTATCATTATTGTGTGTGTGGTGGGAACAATTAAGATCTAGTCTCTTAGCAGCTTTGAAATTTATAATACAGTATTGTATATAATTACTGTGCGTTATATACAGGATTTGTTCATCTAGTGGTTGCAAGTTTGTACCCTTAAACAACATTTGTCTATTTTTTAATTGGGTTGTTTGTCTTTTTGTGGTTGAATAATAGGAGTTCTTTATATATTATGAATATTAACTCTCTGTCAAATGATTTCCAAATGTTATGGACTGAATGTTTGGGTCCCCTCAAATTTCATGTTGAAATCATAACTTCCAAGGTGATGGTATTAGAAAGTGAGGCCTTTGGGAGTTGATTAGGTAGTGAAAGTGAAGCTCTCGTTAATGGGATTAGTGCTCTTATGAAAGAAACCCCAGAGAAATCCCTTCCTCTTACCACTTTGTGAGGGTACAATGAAAAGATGGCCATCTAGGAAATGGATTCTCACCAGTTACAGAATCTGCTGGCACCATGATTTTAGACTTCCCAGACTCCAGAACGGTAAGAAATAAATGTTTATTGTTTAAAAGATACCCAGTCCCTGTTGTATTGTTAGGGCACCATTGTTTTCTCCTATTCTCTAGGTTCCTTTCTTTTTTCTTAAGTGTCTTAATAGTGTTCTTTGATGTATAAAAGTTTTTAATTTTGCTGAAGTCCCATTTATTTTGTTGTTGTTTTTGTTGTACATGCTCTTAGTGTCATATCTAAGAATCCATTGCCAAATCCAAGGCTATGAAGATTTACTTCTATTTTTCTTCTAAGAACTTCATGGTTTTAGCTCTTATGTCATTGATTAATTTTTTTAAACAGATTTTATTTATTTAGTAGAGAGAGACAGCATGAATGAGGTGGGGGGAGTGAGAAGCAGACTCCCCACTGAGCAGGAAGCCCGATGTGGGACTTGATCCCTGGACTCTGGGATTATGACCTGAGCCGAAGGCAGACACTTAACCAACTGAGCCACCCAGGCACACCCGTCATTGATCCATTTTGAGTTAATTTTTATATATGGTGTGAGATAGAGATCCAACCTCATTCTTTTGCATGTGGAAATCCAGTTGTGCCAATACCATTTGTTGAGGAGACTATTCTTTACTCATTGAATGGAATTGCCACTCTTTAAAAAAAAAAATCAGTTGGCCACAGATGTATAGATTTATTTCTGGATTTCCAGTTAGGTTCTATTGGTCAGTCCTTGGACCTTTGCTTTTCTCTGTATACACCTACTCCTTTGGTGATCTCATCCATTCTTATGGCTTTAAAAGTAGCACATAGAGGTTAACAAGTTTCAAATTTATTTCCACCCCAAAAGTCTTTTCTTGAAATCCTCTTGCAGGTAGTCAATTGTGTATTCAGCATCTCCACTTAAGATGTTTGATAGTGAGATAACTATCTCACACTTAATGTGTCCCTGAGCTGCTTTTGTAGGCCTTTTCCTCCTCCCATAGTCTTTCCCAACTCAGCAAATATCTGTCATTCAAGTTGTTCAGGCCAAAAATTGAAGATATCCTTATCCTTCTCTTTCTTTTTTCATTCTCACATCCACTCTGATAGCAAAAACTATTGGCCCTACCTTCAGAATATATTTAGAGTTTGACATTTCTTAACCACTTCTGTGGGTACCATGTTAACTTAAAAGCTACAATCTTTTTTTCTTGCTTGTAATTTTTCAGTAGCCTCTCTTTTCTCTAACATGGTCACTTTTACTATAGTCGCTTTTCAGTATAGTATCCAGGGCCACCTTTTTGAGCCCAAGTCTTATTATGACATTTCTCTGCTTAAAACTTTCCAAAGCCTTTGCATATCATTTAGAATAAAAGTCACAGTCATTTGAAATATCCTATATAATCTGATCTCTACTTCTTATGACTGCATCTACTCATCTGTCTTGCTCAACTTTATTGTACTCTTAACTTTACACAGAAGTAAATGTTTAGAAATCAAATGTTTTATAAGAAGTTAGATTTGAGATACTTTATTCTGTATAATTTGATAGTGGCTACATATAGTGAGTAGATATATATATTGGAGAAATAAAAGAAGAGACAAATGAACATTTCTTGAGCCTCTAACATATCTACTAAGTGCCTTACTACTTACTGTATGATCTCATTATCCTTTAAACAAATGACTCAGTATTATTATTTTTCCTTATTTTACAGATTAGCAAACTGAGTAAGTAGGAGACTGGGATTCAGGCTCAAGTCTCTATAACTCCAGAGGATTCATGTAATATATACAGTGGTAGCCTGAAGGTGTTAAAATACTTGGAATAATATTTTAGGCATCTGAAAAAATTATTGGCATTTTAATCATTTAGGAGTAAGTTTCTAGACTGAACTGTGTCTTGGTTGTGGTCTCTTATTTTGCAGTAAATGACAACAGGTTTTGGTCTTGTGTATAACATTCAAATGTTGGCGGATAATAAAGATTTTTTTTTTAATTTATTTGAGAGAGAGAAAGTGCAAGCAGGGGGAGTGGCAGGCAGAGGGAGAGGGAGAACCAGGCTCCCTGCTGAGCAAGGAGCCCAATGTGGGGCTCGATCCCAGGACCCTGGGATCATGACCTGAGCTGAAGGCAGCTGCTTCACTGACTGAGCCACCCGGGTGCCCATATAATAAACATTTTCATTAAAGATTCAAAGCTTCAGTTTTAGAAAGGAGCATGAGTTATATCAAGAACGATGATGACATTTAGTTGAGGATAAGTTTTTAAGGTTTCCATCTGTTGTTAGTGATTAGAATCCCTAAGGGCCAGTCTAGTGTGAAGAGTAACCTTTAAATTTAGTTACAGCTCAAAGGGCCATATTGTGCTGACATGAAAGGCAAGATTAAAAACAGTCAAATGATAACGAGATGAACATTATTCATGTTACTTATTGAAACAAGTTTTTTTTTTGTGAGAGATAACTTTTCTGGGATATTTCTTTTTCTTTTTTTGGGGGGGATATTTATTTATCTTTTGGTTAAACCATGTGTTAGCTTGATGAAATGCTATTAAGAATCTTTAGCACCAACTGTTATCCAGCTCTCCTGTAGGAATCATTGTTCTGTCCATTTTCTTAGGTTTATAAGAAATTCAGTTTTACTGATCCTTGCTGCTAAGTCCCTCTGCTGAGAGCAAAACAGTAGTCTTAGATTTATACTAAACTCAAATTTGTACACTAAGCAGCTAATAGATTTTATATTAATGAAATGATATAGATTAATGGAAATAGGTTAAATTCATTATCTGAAAATAGATTAAATTCCAGTTATTTGCAGTTAAGAACTAGTGTGTTGAGACATGGTTTTTGGAAGCCTATGTCTTGGATAGGTAGGCTAGGGTATTCTAAAACTGCAGGGGTTATTTCTTGCTCATACTGTATGTCCATTGAAGACTTGCAGGGGTATTCTCATCGATCAGGAATCTGAGTTAGTGAATTGCCACCATCTTGAAAGTTGATGGTTGCAGTGCCAGAGGTAAAATAAAGTATAAAAAGATCTTTCATGGCAGTTGCAAACTTTGTCACATCACTTCCACTTAAAACCCACTATTTAGTCTCTCCTAACCTCTAGGAACTGTAATTTTTCTAAGTATCTAGAAAACAAATTTGGGAAACAGGACTGATGATGACTGTGGGAAGTAATAAGATAAACTTTTGTTGGCTTTGCTTTATATTTTAGATGTGTTTTGGTTTTTGGATTCTGACCTTTTTTAAAATTTCTTCTTTTATTTATTTATTTATTTTTTCTTTAAGCTTTTTTATTTAAACATATAATGTAACCCCACCACCCTCTCCCAACCCCCCTCCCCCCCACCCCCCTCAGTTTGTTTTATGACATTAAGAGTCTCTTTTGGTTTGTCTCCCTCCCGATCCCATCTTGTTTCATTTTTTCTTTTCCTACCCCCTTAACCACCACCCCCGTTGCATCTCCACTTCCTCATATCAGGGAGATCATGTGATAGTTGTCTTTCTCCAATTGACTTATTTCGCTAAGCATAATATGCTCTAGTTCCATCCATGTCGTCTCAAATGGTAAGATTTCATTTCTTTTGATGGCTGCATAGTATTCCATTGTATATATATATACCACATCTTCTTTATCCATTCGTCTGTTGATGGACATCTAGGTTCTTTCCATAACTTGGCTATTGTGGACATTGCTGCTATAAACATTCGGGTACACGTGCCCCTTTGGATCACTACGTTTGTATCTTTAGGGTAAATACCCAGTAGTGCAATTGCTGGGTCATAAGGTAGCTCTATTTTCAATTTTTTGAGGAACCTCCATGCTGTTTTCCAGAGTTTTTGCACCAGCTTGCATTCCCACCAACAGTGTAGGAGGGTTCCCCTTTCTCCACATCCTCGCCAGCATCTTCCATTTCCTGACTTGTTCATTTTAGCCATTCTGACTGGTGTGAGGTGGTATCTCATTGTGGTTTTGATTTGTATTTCCCTGATGCCCAGTGATGTGGAGCACTTTTTCATGTGTCTGTTGGCCATCTGGATGTCTTCTTTGCAGAAATGTCCATGTCCTCTGCCCATTTCTTGATTGGATTATTTGTTCTTTGGGTGTTGAGTTTGCTAAGCTCTTTATAGATTTTGGATACTAGCCCTTTATCTGATATGTCGTTTGCAAATATCTTCTCCCATTCTGTCAGTTGTCTTTTGGTTTTGTTGACTGTTTCCTTTGCTGTGCAAAAGCTTTTGATCTTGATGAAGTCCCAATAGTTCATCAAAGCCATCTATGAAAAACCCACCGCAAGTATCATTCTCAGTGGAGAAAAACTGAGTGCTTTTCCGCTAAGGTCAGGAACACGGCAGGGATGTCCGTTATCATCACTGCTATTCAACAGAGTACTAGAAGTCCTAGCCTCAGCAATCAGACAACAAAAAGAAATTAAAGGCATCCAAATCGGCAAAGAAGAAGTCAAACTATCGCTCTTTGCAGATGATATGATACTATATGTGGAAAACCCAAAAGGCTCCACTCCAAAACTGCTAGAGCTTGTACAGGAATTCAGTAAAGTGTCAGGATATAAAATCAATGCACAGAAATCAGTTGCATTTCTTTACACCAACAACAAGACAGAAGAAAGAGAAATTAAGGAGTCAATCCCATTTACAATTACACCCAAAACCATAAGATACCTAGGAATAAACCTCGCCAAAGAGGCAAAGAATCTATACTCAGAAAACTATAAAGTACTCATGAAAGAAATTGAGGAAGACACAAAGAAATGGAAAAATGTTCCATGCTCATGGATTGGAAGAATAAATATTGTGAAAATGTCTATGCTACCTAAAGCATCTACACATTTAATGCAATGCCTATCAAAATCCCATCCAATTTTTTCAAAGAAATGGAACAAATAATCCTGAAATTTGTATGGAACCAGAAAAGACCTCAAATACCCAAAGGAATATTGAAAAGGAAAGCCAAAGTTGGTGGCATCACAATTCCAGACTTCAATCTCTATTACAAAGCTGTCATCATCAAGACAGTATGGTAGTGGTACAAAAACAGACACATAGATCAATGGAACAGAATAGAGAGCCCAGAAATAGACCCTCAACTTTATGGTCAACTAATCTTCAACAAAGCAGGAAAGAATATCCAATGGAAAAAAGACAGCCTCTTCAACAAATGGTGTTGGGAAAATTGGACAGCCACATGCAGAAAAATGAAATTGGACCATTTTCTTACACCACACACGAAAATAGACTCAAAATGGATGAAGGACCTCAGCGTGAGAAAGGAATCCATCAGAATCCTTGAGGAGAACACAGGCAGCAACCTCTTCGACCTCAACTGCAGCAACTTCTTCTTAGGAACAACGCCAAAGGCAAGGGAAGCAAGGGAAAAAATTGACCTTATTTCTTTTAAAAGTCTTCCTGTTACTTATTTATTTATTTAATTTGTAAAGATTTTATTTATTTATTTGACAGAGAGAGAGATCATAAGTAGGCAGAGAGGCAGGCAGAAAGGGAGGGGGAAGCCGTCTCCCCACGGAGCAGAGAGCTGGATGCAGGACTTGATCCCAGGACTCTGAGACCGTGACCTGAGCCGAAGGCAGAGGCTTAACCCACTGAGCCACCCTGGTGCCCCTCTTTCTGTTTTTTAGAATACCAAAGTTGTAATAGAAGATCATGGTAAAAATGATTTTATATGATAATGAAGTAGAAAAAATAAAAAAATCCATTCTGTCTTTACTTTTTCTCTAATTCTGTTCCCTGGATACAATAGGTGTTAATAATTTAGTTGATAATATTTCATACTTTTTTGTATGCAACTGTAAAGAAGCACCTGTGTAATTAGAGTTTGTTTTTTAATAATAATTTTTTTCTTTTTAGATTTTTATTTATTTATTTGACAGAGATCACAAGTAGGCAGAGAGGCAGGCAGAGAGAGAGGGTGAGGAAGCGGGCTCCCCGCTGAGCAGAGAGCCCAATGCGGGGCTCGATCCCAGGACCCCGAGACCACGACCCGAGCCAAAGGCAGAGGCCTAACCCACTGAGCCACCCAGGCGCCCGTTTTTTAAATAGTTAGAATCATATATATCATGTACAAATTTTTGTTGTTAATCATATAGGTAGGGTAGTTCTAGAAGCAAGATCATTTGGTCAAAGTTTGCACATTAAAAATTTTGGTATGAACTTCTGAATTTCTCCCCCAAATATTGTACCACTTTCCATTTCCACCACTACTATATCAGAATTTTCATTTTCTTTCTTCCTTTTTCTTAAAAGATATTTTCTTTTTTAAAGGTTTTATTTTTAAGTAACCTCTGCACCCAGCATGGTCTCAACCGTAATGCTCCACTAGTCGAACCAGCCAGGTGCCTCCAAAATTTTTCTTTTATCTTTTTCCTTTTTTTTTTTTTTTAAGATTTTATTTATTTATTTGACAGACAGAAATCACAAGTAGGCAGAGAGGCAGGCAGAGACAGAAAGGGGGAAGCAGGCTCCCCTCGAGCAGAGAGCTCAATTCAGGGCTCAATCCCAGGACCCTGGGATCATGACCTGAGCAGAAGGCAGAGGCTTTAACTCACTGAGCCACCCAGGTGCCCCCAATTTTTAGTTTCTTATTCCTCTTCCAAATGCTGTATAATATCTTTTCAGTTTTTGCCAAAGCAAAAGCATTGTATTTTTTTCAGTTTGCAATGCTTTAACTGTTCATGAAGCTGAGCTGCTTTTCATGGTTATTGGCTAGTTATATTTTTCTGAAATACCTATTTATGTATAGATTAATTTTTTAATGGTTTGTTTTTCTTATGTATTTGAAGATGTTATTTATATACATGATTTTATATGATTAGAATTGTTTCTTTTTTCCTTTATAACATCTGGATTTTGTGTTATCTTAGAAAAGCTTTTACCATATTCACAATTAACAAAAAATTTTCTAGTAAATAGGTCTTTAGGATTTTTTCCCCCTATGTTTAGACAGTTTAGCCCACCTAGAACTACCCTTGGTGTTGTGCATATATTAACTCATAAGAATGGTATGAGGCAGATACTGTTATTGTCTTCATTTGCAGATGAGGACTTTTAGACACAGAGAAATTAAGAAACTTGCTTAAGGTAGCATAGCTAATAGATCTGGAATGTAGACGTAGACAGCCTGTGCTCTTAATGGTTGTGCTCCATTACTTAGTATATAGCCAAATTGTCTTTTAATTACTGAATTCCACTTGCATTCACTGAATTGTCTTTTTTGAGAGATCTATTTAGGGGTGCCTGGGTGGCTCAGTTGTTAATCTTCTGCCTTTGGCTCAGGTCATGATCCCAGGGTTCTGGGTTCAAGCGCCAGATCGGGCTCCCTGCTCAGCAGGAAGCCTGCTTCTCCCTCTCCCCCCTGCTTGTGTTCTCTTTCTCACTGTCTCTCTGTCAAATAAATAAATAAAATAAAATAAAAGACCTATTTATTTATTTTAGGGATTGAGAGAGAGCCTGCCTATGCATGTGTGCGTGTGAGTGGGGGGAGAGGCAGCAGGAGAGAATCTTCAAGCAGACTCCCTGCTGAGTGTGCAGCCACACATGGGGCTTGATCTCACCACCCTTGGGATCATCACCTGAACTGAAACCAAGAGTTGGATGCTTAACTGACTGAGCCACCCAGGCACCCCTCACTGAATTATCTTTTAATGACCAAATTATCTTTTAATCATTGAATTTCACTGAAAAGCATCACTTGGGACAGTTAATTTGAAATACATACAGTATACTT
>RCUC01068507.1:0-44925 GCA_003697995.1 Taxidea taxus jeffersonii
GCTCCGAGCTCACCCAGCCTGTGACCAAGCGTCTCTGTCTCTGGCAGAGTCCCACCTGGAGTCTCCGAACCCCGTAGATCCCTGAGCTCTCCCGGGTCGGAGTCTCCCCGGATCTTGTGGGGACCCCTCGCACAGAGCACCGGCCAGTGCCACAGACCACTAGGAAACCTCGGCTCTGTCTCCGCAGCGGCTTCCCCGCTCTCATAACTGCGAGCTCTGCGACACTCAGACACCCCGATCCTTCTGTGACCCCGCGGGACCTGAGTCCACGCTGTCCCTGCAAGGGCTCTCTGGAGCGATGTCCCTCCGTGGAGCAGACTTAAAAGTCCCGATTTTGTGCTCCGTTGTTCCGCCGCTTGCCGGGAGCCGGCCCCTCCCCCTGGGGTCTCTCTTCCCATCGCGTTGGATTCACTTCTCCGCTGGTCCTACCTTTCAGAAAGTGGTCGATTTTCTGTTTCTAGGATGGTTGCTCTTCTTCTCTTTGATCTCCTGTTGGGTTTGTAGGTGTTCGGAATGGTGTGATAAGCTATGTCCTGTGTGATAGCTGATCTGCTGCCTGACGTCGTCTCAGCTGCTACTGCTCTGCCTTCTGGACGCTCCCCGAGATGGGTACTTCTAGTCTCATCCTCATTTTACCGACGATATTAAGGCATCATAGCTAGTAAGTAGTAGAAGGAGGAAGAGAATTCATGTTGTTTGGTGAGAGAGTGTACTACTCTAATGTGCAAGTTCTTCCAGAGTACAAAAAAAGGAGGCAAGTTTCCTAATTCAGTATTATAAAGCTATGAAATACCGTAATAATTACATTTATTGAGCACTTACTCTCTGCCAGACTATGAGAAATTACATGGGTTGTCTCATTTAATCCTCATCAAAATTTTATGAAATATTAGTATCTGGAAAATGAGTGATCAGTATGTACTTATTGAAAGAATGAAGCCAATATTATCCCAAATTTACAGATGAAAAAACTGAGGCTTTTAGCAGTTAAATGAATTTATCTATGGTGATCAGCTAATAAGTGGCAGAATAAAAATGACTCTGATTATGCAATATACAAAATCAGTCCATCATGAATGGATGAAGTTCTTCATCCAGAAGGATCTTTTTGGGATCTAGATCTGATCATAACAGTCATTCTTATAAGCCTATGCTTGAAAGATAAAGAAAAAAAAATCCTCTTCATGTTTTTTAGGGTTCTGGACAATTTGGACCCTGTCTGGTTTTTTTTTACACAGTATCACACATATCTAGGACAATGGAGAAGAAAATATGATTATATTGATAAATATTAGAAGACATTAAACTTTTTACTAAGCCAAGAATAAAGTGACTTAAAAATTAATCATTCTCTAGAAGAACTATAGACATCCCCATTCGAGATGTGGAATAAGGCAAGAACACATAAAACGACTATAATTTGGCATCACCTCAAAAGATAAAGCAAACACAATTACATTGACATGGAGGGAACTGGAGGGTATTGTGCTAAGGTAAATAAGTCAATCAGAGAAACACAATTATCATATGGTTTCACTCTTATGTGGAACATGAGGAATTGTGCAGGGGACCATAGGGGAAGGGAGGTAAAACTGAATGGGAAGAAATCAGAGAGGGAGACAAACCATGAGAGATCATGGACTCTGGGAAACAAACTGAGGGTTACAGAAGGGAGGGAGGTGAGGGGGTGGGGTAACCGGGTGATGTGTATTAAGAAGGACATGAGTTGTGATGAGCACTAGGTGTTATACACAACTAATGAATCATTGAACACTGCATCAAAAACTAATAATGTAGTATACCTTGGCTAATTGAATTTAAATTCAAAAAAATAAAACAGACACATGATACAAGGAAAAGAAAATTTTAATTGTCAGGTATCTGGAAACAATATTATTATTAATTGAAAATGATCTCACTCCTTACCAAAACAAAATGGAACTAAACCAAGAGAATCTATTGATAAAGTATAAGAAATAAGAACTAAGAGTCCCACTAAAGGAAGCAATTCATGAAGTGTGGTCCCTGGACCAGTAGCATCAGCATCATATGGGTGTGGTTACAGAGGAAATTTTCACACTTATTGAATCAGAGACTCTGAGGTTAAGGCCCAGAAATGTGTGTCTTAAGAAGCCCTCCAGATAATCTGGTTCATGTTAATGTTTCCAGAACAGCTACTAGAAGGAAATGGAAATAAAAGTTAAGGAAAGCCTTCTCTATTTCCCCACAATCACTAGCCAAAGCTACAATATGAAAATATGAAAATATTACATTCCCAATACTGTAGCATTGTCTTGTTTAAACAAAAGGAAAAAATTATTCAGGTGGCCTAGTTAAATTTGGATTTGAGATGGACCACAAATAATTTTTTAGTGTATGTTCCAAGTATTTCGTGGAACATAAATTATTCTTTTTTTTTGCGATTTAAGCTTAACTGGGAGCTTTTATTTTATCTTGCACTCTTACCAATAAAGGCAAAAAACAAAATTCTATAAGTAAACATAGTAAAAATATGTAGGGAATAAATGAAGAAAACTATCAACTTTTCCAGAGGAAATAACAGCAAAACCAACTCATTATATGACGGATGCTGTTCAAACTACTTCAAACTGCATGTTCAAAGTACATGTATTAACTCATCTAACCCTTTCAATAATACTATGAGGTGTGCACAATTTTATAGTTAAAGGAAATGCAGTCACACAGAAGTTAAATACCATTCCAAGGCCACATAGTTATGAAATGTCTTGCATTAATAAAGAAATATATCACACCCCCAGATTAGGGGGCTCAACATTATAGAAATGTCTATTCTCTAAAAATTAATTTATAAATTTAACATGATTCTGGAGAAATATCTAAGTGGGATTTCTATAACTTGACAAAAATTTTCCAGTTTGTCTAGAAGACAAAACATATCGAACATGTCTGAAGTTGAAATAATAAATGAGGAACTTGTATCATAAGATATAAATACCTAAATTTTATTGTAACAATATGATGCTTTCACAAGAATACAGATGCATATCAATAGAATAGACTGTCATAGAATAAGGGAAAAATGGGAAGAAATACATCAAAATGTTAGTAGTGAGTTATATGTGGTGAGGATTTGTGTAATTTCATTATTTCTTTGTGTTTTTCTGTTTTAAATTTTTTGTGAATATTTTGTATTATATTTAGTGAGGAAAATATAGTTTACCTCAAATAAAGAAAAATTATTTAGGAGAAAATCAAAGAGCCTTGATTTTTATGTTGTTCAGGGTCCCTAGGAAGGCGACATATGCCTGGAGCAAAGTGATCCTGATTTTAACAGACCTCTATGTCTACATGTTTTACTGGAATCTCAAACTCTCAGTAAGTCCAACCTATGTTTTTTTTTTAAACTTCTACTAAATGAACCAGCCATTTTGCAAACCATGTGGTAGACATTTTCTCACTTGAACTTTTCAACAATGTTGTGTGATGCTGAAGTAAGTGCTCTAATTAGACAGGTTATGAATGAAAAAACAAACAAAACTCAAGGTGATTAAAGAATGTGTTTGGTAAAATACTGAATAATCCCATCTAAAAATGGCCATTTCTAAGTCAGCTCTCTCTCTGTATGTGTATATATATACACATATATGACACACAACTTATATTGACTAGTTTTCTTACACTGACTTGATTAGTTCTCTAATCTCTTAAGTATGTGATCATATCTCAGGTTGAGACTTGGTCACTTGCTCTGTATTCAGACATTTATGAAATGTCATAGTGGTAGAGAACGTGAATTTTACAGTCACTCAGACTTGGATTCAAATTGTAACTCTGCAGTTGGAATGCCCATGGGGAGGTTACCTAATTTCTCTGAGCCTCCACTAAGCAAAAATCTTTACAGTATCCACCTACTGTGTATTAAAGTCGACAAAGATTAAGTTATTGAACCCAATGCATGACTTACTAATGACGATAATATCTAACATTTATTGAGAGATTACCATTATTATCTCATGTTTGGAGATCACTTGCTTAAGGCTTCAGTACTGCATGGGGAGATAAGAAAAAAGGGGACTGTTTCCAATACAGGGTATGTTATTAAATGGATCTAACATCTCACTTAGCCAATATATGCTGTGAGTGCTATTAATTTGATATATTGGTGGTGTAAGATATTTTAGGCTTGTGGGGAAAATACAGAGCATCATCAATCTTAGAGGTAAGGCTGATTGGAGCCACTGGAGGGTAGAGGTAGAATGTGAGAGGAGACTAAGCTTGGCCCTAAGGCTTTGGGTCTGGGTTTGTACACCTCTGTTAAGACTTCTATGAAAGGGACGCCTGGGTGGCTCAGTTGGTTAAGCAGCTGCCTTCGGCTCAGGTCATGATCCCAGCGTCCTGGGATCGAGTCCCACATCGGGCTCCTTGCTTGGCAGGGAGCCTGCTTCTCCCTCTGCCTCTGCCTGCCGCTCTGTCTGCCTGTGCTCGTGCTCTCTCTCTCTCTCTAACAAATAAATAAATAAAATCTTAAAAAAAAAAAAAGACTTCTATGAAAGCGAGGTAAATCATTGTGGTAGGCAACATAAGGCCACTTTGACTTCCAATTGCCTAGTAATAGGAAGGTGGGGAGAGGATGGCTGACATCAAGTTCAGGACAGGAGAAAGTTGAACACCAGGCCCTTCGCTGAATCACTGT
Organism: Taxidea taxus jeffersonii; assembly: GCA_003697995.1. NCBI lineage: Eukaryota > Metazoa > Chordata > Mammalia > Carnivora > Mustelidae > Taxidea > Taxidea taxus. The sequence goes on from RCUC01068507.1 coordinate 4,676, forward strand.
ACAGTGAACAGAAAAGGAAATCAAACTAATATCCACTGGGTGATTGGGTAGAAGTTGGGTACAGGCACGAGCATATAGGTGCATGTCTCATAGAAAAGCAGTCGATGGATGCCTCTGCGGTAAAATCATCCTGTGAGTGAAGTATTAGATGCATTGGAATGAGCTGTTTTAAGCATGTACTTGGTATGAGGTTGCTGCTATGTGTGCTGTTTGCAGGGTAAACCAAGAACAAAGTAGCCAAACCCAAGCTTCTACCCGGTACAAAAGGTTACATTTGAAATGTCTAGTAATGGACAGAGCTTGGAGAGGATGCCTGGCATTCAATGCTCGTTACGTTAACAGGGACTCATTCTTCCTTGGGTGTTAGGCAGAGTTATTAACTTGGAAGAGATTTCCCAATTATGTTCTTCATAAGGGCTGTTGCTGTGACTCTCTCCTAAGAGACTCTCCTAAGAGGGACAGCCAATGACAGTTAGCAGGCTTGAGAAAATGTGAGCATTTGGGTTGGACAGTTCAATATATTGCTAGGTTTTATGTAGGGAGGGGGAAAGTATTGAGTTGGTGTGTGTACAAACAAAACTGATGTCTAGAAGATCGTCCCGTGGAAACAGAAATACTTATGGGGTGACAAGTTAGGCAGGGTTATAGACCCTCTGAGCCCAGTCTGCTGAGTCAAGGCTTCTCATCAGTGGGCAACAGACTTCATGGGATGTCCTCAGATTAGCCTAAAGAAGACCAGCTAATGTATTTCAGCATGTAAGGTTCATTTCAACATTACATATTTTTGCATGTACATATACAACTTCTTCCTTCCCTCTTATAATTTTAAGGGTTGAAGAAATTGTTTTGGAGTTCCCGCAAACCGCCTTCTAGCATGTTAATTCCATCACTAGAACGACTCCTAGAACTCAGAAGCTGTTGTATTCAGAGTTAAAGTTTATTACATTGAAAGGACATGGATCAAAGTAGCAAAGGAAAAACATGTCAGTAGCAAAGTCCAGGAGAAACGAAGCAGGAGCTTTGAGTTCTTCCTGGAATAGTATTGAATTTCAGCAGTATGATGTTGTCTACATAATATATTGTTTTTCCACATAGTTCCACAGAGGGTGAGAGATAAAATTGGAGAAAGAAGTTATGGGGTATGAAAGGGAAGCCACACCAATTTCCTCGCTCTTTTATTTTGACTTCTCCCTCTGCTTGAGCTCTCTCCCCTTTAACTGATCAAGTTCCACGCTTTGCCTTAGATTTTCTTCCAATGGTGTCTCCATAACTTAGTGATTCCTGCTTCTGATATTTCACATTTTTAATACAAGTCTTGGTCCTGTTTGATGTGTTTTTGTTAGTTGTATTCATATCCATTCCCCCTACTTCCCTAGTAGTTAATGTCTTATTCTTCTTAGGATAATAATGATAACAACAATAATAATGTAATTGGTACTTAAATGATACACACTATGTGCCAGATATCATTCTAAGTGTTTTACATATGATTACCTACTTAATCCTTACAATGACCCCATGAAGTACTATTTCCTATGGCTGCTATAACAAATTACCACAAAATGAATTGCCACAAAAGTAAATAACACAAGTTTATTAGCTTTCACTTCTGGAGGTCAGAAGTCTTAAATGGGCCACTCGTCTTCAATCAAGGTATTGACAAGGCTCCATTCTTTCTGGAGGCTCTAGGGGATAATTAGTTTCTTCACTTTTTCTGGGTTCTAGAGATCACACACATTGGCTTCTGGGCCAAGGAATGTGTGTGATCTCTTCCTCCATCTTCTAAGCCAGCAATGGTGGGCTGAGTCCTTCTCATGGTGCCATCTCTGATTCTCTCTCTTTCTCTGGGCACAACTCTCTACTTGTCAGAACCTATAGAATTATATGGAACCCACCCAGACAATCCAGGATGGTCTCATGTCTTAAAAGCCATTAACTTAATTATATCTGCAGTGTCCCCTCTGCCATGTAAAGTAACATATTCCCTGGCTTTGGGGATTTCGGCATGACATATTTGGGGGAATATTATTCTACATTCTGCAGATACATAGTGTTATATAGATGAAAAACTGGGGCTCAAGAAAGTTTAGTAACTTACTCAAACTAGTAAATACTGAGGATGGGAGTCAAGCACACTCTAGCTCCATAGGTCTTCTGCATATGTATTACCCACTTATCAGGATTCCCTAAAGGAGACAGTATTGTGTCTGCATGGAGCAGTTGCTAATTGTGTACTCATGAAATTGTTTCTAGTCAATATGCCCACCTACTCTCATTCTTCCTTGTTCCTGATTCTTGTCACTATGAAGAGTTATTTCAGTTTTTCAATTCTTTTAGTTTTCTAATGTGTGTATTTTCCTGTACTTTACCATTACAGCTTAATGTGAATTCCATTCTAGCATGACCTCAAGGATTGGAGTAAGCTAAGAGTGGTTCCTGAGGAACATTTCCAATGCAAGTAGGTCTAGACAGATACAAAAGACCTATTTGGGGGTTTCAAAATAGGTTGCCAACTGCACACAGATCTAAGAGGCCCTAGAAAAAAATTAGAACATGGGCTCTGGCTTTGAGTTTCCTGGAGCTCTCAGCTAAGAGTCTCAGCTTTCTTTACTCTATCCTAATACCCCTGTTGGAGTATTGAAGCAGAGAAGAGAAGCCTGGAAAGCCCTTGACTATTATAGTATGTTTTTAAAATATGTATTATTCTTTACATGTATCTCTCTACTTAATATTCTTCAGGGTCCTTTTACCAGCCAGGATACAAGCTCCTGGGTGTCTTCTGCATAAAAGCTGCAATTAGAATATTTACGTATTTTTAGGCAATAAAGGAAAAATTGAAAATCCATATATAGAATACACAATATTTGCATAATGAAGGCATGTCTTTCTCTCAGTCTCTGGACAGCCTTCTTTGTGTCTTGACAGTTGCGTTCCCCAGAGGTCAGTCATCATTATAAATTTAAAGTGACTTTTACAAGAAATCAATTAAGAACAAACTCAGAAGTTAGTGTACATGTAATTCATGTATTTACTTGGTTGTGCAAGTAGCATAACAATGACTAGCAATGTGTAACTTCAGAGGATATGGTTCTACATAGCAGTTAGCAGTTCCAGTAGCTGAACAAGTGTAAAAAGAAATTGGGGCACCTGGGTGGCTCAGTGGGTTAAGCCGCTGCCTTTGGCTCAGGTCATGATCTCAGGGTCCTGGGATCGAGTCCCGCATCGGGCTCTCTGCTCAGCGGGGAGCCTGCTTCCCCCTCTCTCTCTCTGCCTGCCTCTCTGCCTACTTGTGATCTCTCTATCTGTCAAATAAATAAATAAAATCTTTAAAAAAAAAAAAAAGAAAGAAATTAATCACAAACTCTTCATCCACGGAAGGCATCCCAGGCCTCCTTTTCTGCCTTTATTATAGTGCTTAAAGTGTGCAGGATCTCAGATCCAAAAATGATTTAACTGAGTACCTATGTATGGATACAGGGAAAAAACCCTACTACCATTGAGAACTGATGGAAGGAGTATAGTAACTGTAGTTAACATACTTGCTGTGGAATCTACGTACTTTCAAAATCAGAACCTATAAAACAAATCTGATTTTCTCATTGGTTCCCATTATAAAGTCTATGGGGAATAGAACCAACAAGTAAATGATCTTTTGGTTTTGTTTTTGGATTTTTTTAGATGATGAAAAAGATGTACTGTCCACCTAGTCCTTCATTTTCTTTTCTTTTCCTTTTTTTTTTGCAGTGTTTTCATAATTGCAATACATTTCACAATTGGCAATACATTTCAAAATTCTCCTTTACCTCTTTCCATCCCTCTAGCACATCTACAAAAAAATCAAGTAAAATTCAATGCAGTCATTTTTGATGCATTTATTAGCTCAGATAGAAAAGAAATTGAAATAATTAGCTAAAATTAAGTATACAGATTTTAGTTAACCGTTTAGTTAACCTTACGTAAAAAAAAGAATCTCTGTAAGAGAACCTACTATCTCCTATACCTAACACTTTTTTTAATTAAGATGATCTTTTAAATCACTCAGTATGTGTCTCAATGTGAAATATTGTAATCTAATTAACTATATAAAACAAAAAGGAAATATATGGTGGAAAGCCAATATACAAAATTTCTATTTGAACATAAAAGCAGGAAATATCAAGAGGTTTGGCTAATATTAATGGCTTGCTGCTCTTGCCTTTTATCTTACTATGGAGACAGAATAAATTGCAACTTGAGAAGTTGAGATGAAAGAGTCTGACTCCCTGAAAAATGAGCCCATAAATGAGGAACTGGAACATCAGAAGGACTGTTATGGAGCACTTTGCCTCCTACAGTCTGCCACAGGGAAGTGCACTGCTTCCATATGTGTCCTGCATATCCTTGTAAATCTGTGGCTCCACAATAATTTTCTCAGATTTTAATGCTGGTGCAGAATGAAAACCCTTCTCATTTTTCAGATAGGGTCATGAAGTATTGGAAGTCACAATTAACATGCAGGATAAGTTAATTGCTAAAACAATCATAGCATTTTAATCTAAACTCTTCAATTTGGAGAAGTATTTAGCCCTGAGTCATAACTTTTAGAGACATGGAGAAATAGAAGTCAAAAATCCCAACCTCCTTTTCAGTATATAATGCAGCTGTCTTCTAAATTTGCCTTCATTTTATTTGGAAGGGCTAGTACAGCATTCCATCTGAGAAATTATTGGTTTCCCCACCACCACCCAGCTTATTACAAAGGAAAACATGTGGTCTTCTTCCTGGCTTGTCTCCTGTGTTTTTGTTGGTAGAGCTGCCAATAGCAAGATGTCTTCAGGAAATGCCAAAATTGGGCATCCTGCCCCCAACTTCAAAGCCACGGCTGTTATGCCAGATGGCCAGTTCAAAGACCTCAGCCTATCTGACTACAAAGGAAAATACACTGTGTTCTTCTTTTACCCTCTTGACTTCACCTTTGTGTGTCCCACAGAGATCACTGCCTTCAGTAACAGGGCAGAATTTAAGAAGCTCAACTCTCAAGTGATTGTTGCTTCTGTGGATTCTCATTTCTGTCACCTGGCATGGATCAACACACCCAACAAACAAGGAGGACTGGGACCCATGAACATTCCTTTGGTATCAGACCCCAAGCGTTCCATTGCTCAGGACTATGGAGTCTTAAAGGCTGATGAAGGCATCTCGTTCAGGGGCCTCTTAATCAATGATGATAAAGATATCCTTAGGCAGATCACTGTAAGTGACCTACGCTGTCTGCTGCTCTGTGGATGAGACTCTGCAACTGGTTCAGGCCTTCCTGTTTACTGACAAGCATGGGGAAGTGTGCCCAGCTGGCTGGAAGCCTGGAAGCCTTCCTCTAGAGAGAATGGCCTGAGCTGTGTTATGGGGCAGGCCAACTATGATGTACAGCAGTAGGGCATCACTCTTGATCTTTTTTTTTTGTTTGTTTCTATTAAACCTGAACTGAGGGGGGAAAAAAAAAGGAAAACCTGTGAGCAATGGAGTTTCCTGAACATGGAGTTTGTAAGTGTTCAATACATCTTTGTTTGATAAATGAGTGCACTGGTTTAGGCACTGGGCTAAAAACTGTTAATTATGGAGATGCATATAGCATAGTTCCTATTTTTTAGTATACATTATGGTGAAGAGAGGAATATGTAAGCATAATGTAATGAAATTTCATAATGCCTTGCCAGGGACATAGAATGTTTCAGCAGCAAGGAGAAGGAGCACTAAATCTTGATTTGGAAGGAAAAGGGAGGGTTTTTAGGGAAATTGAAGTAGATGAGGTCATTAAAGTATACTAGAAGTTTATATTTTCTTGAAAAGCACCTAGTTATGAATAACCTTATGTGGGGTAAAAGTCAAAGATAAGATAAAATAAGACTGAGGACATGAGTTATATTACTGCTGCTCTTAGTTTATCTCTAAACATTATCTTTATGAAAGCAAACAGATATGACAAGTGTGTTGCAGTTATTGTTGTTGTTGTTGTTTAGTCTCTGTGTGCATGTATGTGTTTTGTTTTGGAAGCGCTGTTCACACAAACCTATTCAATTATTCAGTTATGATGATTTTATTAATCTACTAATATATACTGATTAATATACTGAATGGTGAGCTGACCCAGAAAACAGAAAATGTCTTGTTTTTTCACACTAATCCTTTAATCCTAAAGGATTAAAGTTGGAGTGCTCCAGAGTTTAGCGCTTGGTTCTCCTCTCTTTGATATCTACCCTCACAACTTTGGTGATTTCAGATCTACAGATTGAACTGTTCTCTATATGCTATTGTTTTCCAAACTTACGTCTGTGGTTTTCGCATCGCTTTTGAGCTTCACACTCATATATGCTATTGCCTACTTGACATTTCCTCTTTTCCACAACTGAATTCTGAAATTCTTCCCAAGAACTGTTTCTTCATGCCAGTAAATGGTATTCACCCAGTTGCTCGGGACAAATGTGTTGTCATCTTAGATTACTCTCCTCACCCTTGCCACCATCCAGTGCATCAGCAAATCCTTTTGGCTCTACTATCAAACCATATCCCAAGTTATACTATGTCACCAAAGATTACAAACTAATCCAAACTTTATCACTCTTATAACCATGTCTTCTACTAGTTAGAGCAATAATCTTTTTTTTTTTTTGACATAACTATTGTAATAGCCCATGCTGGATAGTTTGTATTAGTTCAGTCTTTGTAGTGGATCAGTTATTGGTATAACAACTTTAAGGGTAGTATTGTGCAGTGGGTAGACAAGATGGAATGGAGGCCAAGACCATTGGAAGTGAGAAGGTCAAGGAATTAAGAAGTCAGGGTGTAGAAGAATCATCCATGTGAACTTTGAAATTGCCAAATTGATAACAAGCATATGGCTAGAAAGCAACATAGGGATTCAGGTGCTAAAATCTGAAACATGAAATGAATGAGAGGGGCATCTTTAGTTCCATGTATTTCTACTGTTCTCCACTTATAATTTCTGCTTTCTCATAAATCTCATAACTCGTAGCTGTTCGTGAGTTCTCTGTGTAGCCTTTCACATTTAGCTCCTGTTAACAATGTCATTCCCTGCACTGTTTTTCAGTTCAGTTTTCTAAGAACAAGAAACAGGTTGGTTCAACCTATTCCTGTTTGGATAGTCATTTATTTTTTCTGTGTGTGGTAGACCACATCATAGTTTACCCTTTTGTCATGTTCCTGCCTCTGATCTGATTAACTGTAGCCTGAGGGCATATGAGGAATGACAGCTGCAGGAATAAAGGGATCATGACCACCTAGGATTGTAACTTCAGCAGAAAATGGGTTGGGTGCTTTCTCTTATATGCTAAGGCTTTGAAGACCCTTTTGGACATGGCACACAATTACTGCAATCTCTGTGTGGTTGTGTCAGAGATTGAAGTAGGGAAATAGCAGAGAAGATGTAGGCAGTACCAGGAAGTCATTTTACAAATTACTAATATAGGTGCATTGTCATTTCAATGGAACAAAAGAAAAACTAAGACTGTATATGAGTTTAGTTAGTATTCAGTGCATCCTAGATATTAAGGTATATTTTATTGTCTTGCTTTCATTCACTCACCCAATAATTATTAAGTAGCCCCTCTCTGCTAGATAGTGGTATGCAATGAGTAGAAGGTCCTAGTAAGAAAAGCTTGGAATTCTATGAGGTTGCCCCTGACACCAATAATATCCTACTTGCTATCTCATGACTCAGGCCACTTTAACTAGCTCCTAACTCATCAAAAATGATCTGCAATGCTCTATAAGTGATTTCCTCTTATTACTTCACTTTCCTTTAATGTAAATTACTAAAGAGGATAGCACATTTACTTCATAGAAAATTAGAAAGGCTAATTAAGTCAGGAAGCAGTGTTTTGAAGATGAAAGTGGTTTCTGTGTATTAAAGTGTTAGGTATGTATCCAACAGTTGTTGGTACAATGCAGTCTGCAATACTGGTGCCAGGAATGGAAGGCATACCAAAATGCTTTTAGATAACAAAAGGCCTTGTTGAAAATTCAAGTGGCACAAAAAAGTGCTTGATAGCCTCAGATTTCTGGTAAAGTATTACTCTATTATCAAGTATATATATAAAAAAATACAAAGATACATATTCAAGATAAAAATGGGATTTAGGTGGACAGAATGAAGTAAGGAGCCCCATCTTGGTGCACATCCCAAAGTTCACAATGTATGAAGTAAAAATCTCCTAGAGCATTGCTTGATCTTGAGTTATAGATACTAGAACAAAGGAGTTTGAAGGCAGAGTCCACTGGACATGAAAGATGTTCCTGGTGTTGGAAGGGAAAAAATTCTCAACCATTCAAAATTCTTCTGCCTGGTCTAAGAATTAAGTTGATGTGAGACAGATTAATAGGAAAAAATCAATAGTTTAATAACATGCATTCCTCCTGTATACATGTGAGACACTTCAGAAAACTGAGTAACTCCTTGAAATGGCCCAATCCATCACCTTAAATACCATCTTCAAAGATGGAAGATGTTGGGTGTGGCAGAGGCCAGTTATTGGAAATTGTCAAGAAAAAGCATTGTAGACAAGGATATGATTGTTTGCAGATTTAAGTCATTGCCTTCTTCATTGATAAGGCTTCCTAGAGATTAAGTCATTCCTCCTCTTCCTGGTATACATTTACAAATGGAGATCCATTATAAATGTAAATGTCTCAGAAAAGTGTAACTTCTACTTGGTTTACAGAGCTTCTCATGTGCCTGCAATTTCTCATTAATAACAAGCTTAAAATAATCAGCATGCCAGAGGCATATCATGGAGTGGCAAAATTTTGCTCCCTACCTCAGGATCTGAGAAATTAGGTAAAATGAAGGTTGAAAGTAAGGCTGAGAATATTGATCTGGAGAAGTCCTATAAATACTTCCTGCACAGCTTGTGGTCTCATCAGAGATGGAGAAAACAGACTGAATAAAGACATGAGATCATAGATTGTAGATTTTTGCTAATTTATTTGCTTGCTTACTACATATTTATTTATTATATTAAGTGTTATGGGTTGAATTACCTCCCCCCCCAAAAAAGAAGAGATATATTTCCTTATTTGTAAATACAGTCTTTGCTGATGTAATTAGTTAAGATGAGATGCTAGAGTAGAGTGGGCCCCTAATCCAGCTTGACTGGTATCCTTAGTATCCTTAGACAAATTGGCCATGTGAAGACAGAATTGGAGTTACACAGCTGCAGGGCGAAAAGCGAGTGGCAAAGATTGCTCACAAACCACCAGAAACTAGGAGAGAGGCATGGAACAGATTCTTCCTCAGAATTTTCAGAAGGAACCAACCCTGCAACCCTGCTGTCAGGCTCCTAACCTCCAAAACTGTGAGAAAATACATTCTTGTTGTTTTAAGCTACCCAGTTTGTGGTACTTTGTTATGGCAGCCCTAGGAAACTAATACATCAATATCCAATTAAATATACACATGAACAAGTCTGTGCTCACTGGCCAGTGTAGGATAGGGGTTGGAAAACTTGCTGCAGAGGATTAATATTTCAGGTGGGTGGGCCACATGGTGTCAGTTGCAATTACTCAACTCTTCTGTTAGAGTATAACAGTAGTAACAATGAGTAACAAATGGGTATGACTGTGTTCCAACAAAACTTTCTTTATGGACATGAAATTGGAATTGTATGTAATTGTCATGTCATGAAATGTTATTCTTTTGGTTTTATTCCACTATTTGAAAGTGTAAAAAAGTGACCCCTGGGTGGCTCAGTCGTTCAAGCATCTGCCTTCTGCTCAGGTCATGATCCCAGGGTTCTGGGATTGAGTTCTGCATCAGGCTTCTTGCTCAGCAGGGAGCCTGCTTCTCCCTCTGCCTGTGGATTCCCCTGCTTGTGCTCTCTTTCTCTTTCTGATGAATAAATTAATAAAATCTTTAAAACTTAAAAAAATTCAAAATAAAAATGTAAAAAACATTTTCAGCTTGTGGGCCAGATTTGGCCTGTGTGACAACCTCTAGTATAGGAGAAAAAGATAGGTTTTTGAGATAGATAGATCTGGCGCTACCACTTCCTGTCTGTCTGTCTGTCTATCTATCTATCTGAGATGGAGAGAGTGTGAGAGGGAGAGAGCACAAAAAGAGATAGGGTCAAAGGGAGAAGCAGACTGCCCACTGAGCAGGGAGCCTGATGCAGGACTGAATCCCAGGACTCCAGGATCATGACCTGAACTAAAGGCAGTTGCTTAACCAACTGAGCCACCCAGGTGCCCCCTAGTTGTCTAATTTTTGATGTTCCTTTACTTCTCTTAGTTTTGGTTTCTGCCCTTCCAAACTAGAAATAGTTATGATTTCCTCAAAGGGCTATTAAAAGAATAAATTTGCTTTAAGCAGAATTGGTTTCATGGGCACATGATCTGTGTGATTGCCCAGGGCCTTATACTTAGGAGGGCTCTGCATTTAGTTTAATGCTATGTTATCATCATCTTGAGGTTCTTAATAATTTTGAACAGGTCCCATATTTCCATTTTGCACTGGGGTCTGTGAGTCACGTGGCCAGGGTGGCTCCTAGCACAGACAGGGAGCCCAGAAAGAGTAAAGATTTTTATTACTATGCATTGTGTTGTATGAATAAGTGTATATTAATGAAAAGCTAAAGCCTATCCTTGGTTAAGGAGCTATGGCTTCTTTGGGAGAGGGCAAGGATATTCTCTCATAAAACAAAAGCCATAATTACTAAAAGACATTTATACCTGCATCAGATGAGTAGACTGACGTGAAAAGTAAAGATATAGTGCCCCCATTCTGTAGCATGACAAATTAGAAGCCAACTGGAGATGCTCCAGAGACAGCCAATTCATGGGACTGGGTCGGGGGGAACCTAACTGTTCTCTTGTGATGAAGGTTTGTGTTATGAAGTAACTTTGGAAATGTGCTGGCTTTGCAGGGATATGTGCACAGAATGTTAAACAAATCCTTGAGTTGGGTCTTGCGGCAGTCTTTATTTTGAGCAGTGACATCAGAGCATTTATCCAAACACTTGTTTAAATAGAAATGCAAAAAGAGGTGCATTGCAGTGTCTGCTGAGCAGTGTAAATCTTACATTGGTAGAAATCTGGGACTCTGAGGCTGTCTTGCCAACACAGCACAGAGTCTGACCCACTATTAATTTCTTTGCTCACTGTATATGACTAAACTGGAGAACTCAGAGCTCCAAATGAATTAGTTGATCACCCAACTGTTTTTTCTCACTTTTCAGAATTATTGCTCAGGTAGAGGCAAGCACTATGTGATTCATAAACAAAGAATCCACACCATTCTTTTCTTTATATCTGGGAAGACACCATTATTGGTGAGCAAGTTCCCTTTGACAGTTTTCCAGGATGTTTGGATTTGTGTCAAATAGCATTTCCAAATCTTTTGGCCAGTATAAGAATTCCAATTGCAGGCTCATAAGCTAAATAAAGCCAGATCTTCCCAGCTTCTATGAGCTTTGGTATGGCTCTGGTCATGAGGGCCTATGTAGTAGGAAGTGAAGGTGGTCCAGACAAAAAAGGCTTCCACTCAGCAATCATTCTACCAGTGTCATATATCCAGTCTGGGGAGAGGCTGGTTAGATACATCTTGTTCAGAATTGACGAAATAAAACCATTATGAGTGACAGCATTTACTAAGGAGTTTGTATTATACAGCAATGCCAATAGTGTACAGACCTTCCTGCACTATGGAATTGATGTGAACTTCCACCCTCCCCACCCCCACTAAGGTATTGATGAATGAAGTGTATTGGTCCTAAACTTAGCTTGGTTTCTTTTGTTGTCTAGATGGCAGGGTTGGCCCTGAGCCACTTTTCTCTCTCTCTTTTTTTTTTCCTTTTTTTTTTTTTAAAGATTTTATTTATTTATTTGACAGACAGAGATCACAAGTAGGCAGAGAGAGGGGAAGAAGCAGGCTGTCCGCAGAGCAGAGAGCCCGATGCGGGGCTCGATCCCACAACCCTGGGATCACGACCTGAGCCGAAGGCAGCGGCCTTAACCCACTGAGCCACCCAGGCACCCCCACTTTTCTCTCTCTTGCTGATTCCCATTGGGCGGGTCACCTCCCTCTATCAGCACACGGTCAGGAATAAGCATACCAGGCTTTACATATTCACGTTCCTGGCCAAGAAAGTGGATGAAAAAGACCAACCTTATTAGCCAACAAGTTAGGAATCTCTGTTCTCTTCCTCTGGCCTCCTGTGATTTTGCATTGAGACACTTTGTTGTTCCTTAGCACCTCCAGTATGCATTGCTCAGGGATGGAGAGAAAGGTGAAGATCAAATCAGTCAATTTGGTTTCTCATTAGTAGCTCTGGCAAAAGACTTGCAGGAGGTTTGCAACTAATGGCCAAAATGAGAGGAAATCATCCATGCTATTCCTACTCCTGATTCCTGAGTGAGCAGAAGGCTGGCTGATTTCCTCTTTGCTAAATAGTGTCCTGAGGGTATGAATGCTTTGTAAAAATGCCTGCCTTAGTCTGTTTCTACATTGGAAAACTAGTCAGTTGGCTGGGATCAAATGGATTTACTAGTACGGTTTAAAAGATAATATGAATTTAACAGAAATTTCCCCCTTCCACATAAATATCTTAGTTTTGGGTTTGTTTGTTTGTTTGTTTAAGTTGCTGTTTTTGGCTTTGTTTTGTTTAATTTTTTATGTTGAAAAAGCATGACTTTTGGGGGAATTGGATGGGACTGAAAATAAATAAGTAAAACAATTAAGTAAATAGTGCAGTAATTTTAGATAGTAGTAAGGACTAGGAAGAAAATAAGGCAAGTAAAGAGTCTCTAGAAAACTGGATGGGGCTGTGATGCTGTTTTAGATAAGGTGGTCAGCCTATGGAGGAGATGACATTTGATCAGTGATCTGAGTGATGAGAAAGGAGAAACTTTGTGAAGATCTAGTGGCAGCATCTTCCAACATAGGGGTGGCAAGTGGAAAACCTCAGAGGCAGCAAAGAATTTTGGCTGCATGAGGAGCTGCAATGAGGCGTCTATGATTGAGAGGATGAACAGGGGGAAGAGTCAGAAGAGTATAAATTAGTGGTGCAGGGCGCCTGGGTGGCTCAGTGGGTTAAAGCCTCTGCCTTCGGCTCAGGTCATGATCCCAGGGTCCTGGGATCGAGTCCCACATCGGACTCTCTGCTCAGTGGGGAGCCTGCTTCCCTTCCTCTCTCTCTGCCTGTCTCTCTGCCTACTTGTGATCTCTGTCTGTCAAATAAATAAATAAAATCTTAAAAAAAAATTAGTGGTGCAGACAGAGATGGGGGAATACAGAGTCCCGAGATCTCTGCTAAGGGTTGGGATTAGAATCTAAGTGTGATGGGAGCCATTGACGGTCAAGCAGGGAAGTGGAATTGTCTCATTTATGGTTTATCCTGTTGATTGTGTCAAGAACAGAGAAGAGGGCAGGTGAGAGGTGAAGTTGGGGGACCAGTTAGGAGGCTGTTGAAGTAAGCTCAGTGAGAGACATGGACTGAAGTTGTTACAGTGGAGATGGTGACAAATAGCAGGATTACAGATCAGATTTAGGGTAGATCTTGCTAATGGATTAGTTATCAAGAGGGTGGAGGACTGAGAGGAAAAAGAGAAGTCATGAACATCTCTTTGGTTAATGGCCTGAGAAACTGTGTACTTTGTTTTTTGGGTTTTTTTTTGGTTTTTTTTAAGTTTTTTTTTTAAAAGATTTTATTTATTTATTTGACAGACAGAGATCACAAGTAGGCAGAGAGGCAAGCAGAGAGAGAGGAAGGGAAGCAGGCTCCCCGCTGAGCAGAGAGCCCGATGTGGGGCTCCATCCTAGGACCCTGGGATCATGACCTGAGCCGAAGGCAGAGGCTTTAACCCACTGAGCCACCCAGGCGCTCCAAAACTGTGTACTTTGGACAAGTAACTTGATGTCTCTGAATCTGTTTCTTTTTTTTTTTTAATTTAATTTTATTTTTTCAGTGTTCCAAGATTCATTGTTTATGCACCATACCCAGTGCTCCAGGTAATACAGGTCCTCCTTAATACCCACCACCAGGCTCAACCATTCCCCCACCCCCTTCCCTTCCAAAACCCACAATCTGAATCTGTTTCTTAATCCACACAGTGAGAATTAGCACAGCTATATCCCACAGTCATTCTTGCATTGTATACTTAACGAATACTAGTGAAGGCTTCTCACATGTCAGGTGTTTTGCTGTAGCTTTTCATTTTTATCATTAAGTTGGCCCTTCACACGTATTCTAGAAGGTTATTAAAGGATATTATTTCTATTCTACATACAAGGAACTCATGTACAAAATTGTAGAAGTTTGATATCACGTTGGCAAGTAAGTGGCAAATGCATGACTTAAATCCATGTCTGTTTGCTTCAAAGCTCATGCTCTTTCTAGTTAAGTGTTACGTGGAAGTCTGATGGCAGACTGACCTTGGAGACCTGATTCTGTATTAAGGACCTGCAATGCTCTAACTGGGAATCTGAACAGGAAGTAAAACTCTCAAGCTTTATAGAAAGCCACAAGCTCAGAGTTGCCCTTTAATCCCCTGGAACTCCTTCAAGGAGATGGAATAGAGAAAGGCATTCTGTTAAAGTCTGCCCAGGATTGTCAACATTTTTTTAAAAATTTTCCCAGTGTAATTTTAAACATAATGTTATTAAGCAGATGGGATCCCACTAGCAGTTTAGCTTAGAAATGCAGAATGCCTAAAATGAGCTGACCCAATGCACCCACTGCCTATTGCATTGTCAGGATAGTACAAATATTACAAAAACAGATGTTTAGAATGTGAGAATAGCCAAAAACCCCAGAGTCAAATGATGCTGAAAATGGGGATAGTATCCTTCTCAAGGCAGAGGTTTCCCTCCGTATAGACTTTGATATGGAATTTAAGAGAGTGTAGAAATGTTCAGTCAACCAAGTTGATATTTATTTACAGAGAAGAAGCTGAGGGTTTTAGCACTTTTAAGTTGCCCAAACATTCCTTCAACAGAGCATTTTAGCATATATCACGTATTTTTTTTCTCCTTCACCATATTTTTCCAGCTTCTAGAAGACAAAGGGAAGATACGCTGCTCATATCTACCAGAGCCTGGTGCTACATAAAATGAGGAAATGATAAAAGCTTTTAAGATACGACCTCATGCTTCCCTCTGTCTCCAGGGCAACATTCAAATGACCCCAGAAACCAGTCTCTCTTTCTTTTCTCTTGCCATCATCCAGAGGCAGAGACTTCCCTGGCTAATATGGCCCTTTGCCTCTCATGCACATTTCCACTTGCATAAATGTCTGTGCCCTGTAATTACTTTCTGCTCTGCTGTGCACTGGTGTGCTGCAACACATAGCCAAGAGCATTCCATAGATTGTTAATGGGCAGAAGTATGGGTCATTGGCCCCGGGTTTCAGCTTCTCATTTGTTTGTTAGTGAAAGACTACAGGTTGTCTGACTCAACTAAAAGACAAGAGAAATGAAAGGATACTTTTTCCTAAAGTAACAACCCAATACTAGTATTAGAAGCTGCCTTAGTGGAGATATTAAATCTACTGGAACATTTGTTGCAGGTAGCAATTTGTGGTTTTTTGGTATTCTTTTGGGGCAATAAACTTGGCAAAATGAAGACAAGTGATCATTCTAGGGCAGAAATAACATCACAGCAGAAGATTCAAGAGGATTGCCTAGTTATTACAGTGTGTTTTTTCTTCTAAAAATGAAATACTATAGTTTAAAAGACTACTTTTAGCTGCAATTCAGAGTTACATTAAATGAACGTTCCATATTTAAGTTAAGTCGATCTTCAGGGACTGACTTTTAACTAAAAGGCGACAAAATTTGGCATAATACTGCACCAACAGTATTGGCTAATGACAAAAGCTACTGAAAGGAAAATCATGAAAGGGATTATGTAACCACTCTATTTACTATTAATTCTCATCATCACTTTTTTAAAGATTTTATTTATTTGAGAGTGAAAGGGAGAGAACATGAACGGGAGAAAGAGCATATGGGGAGGGACAGGAAAAGGAAGAGAATCTCAAGCAGACTCCCTGCTGAATGCCGGGCCTGACATGGGGCTTGATCTCACAACCCTGAGATTGTGACCTGAGCTGAAACCAAGAGTTGAATCCTTAACCAAGGGAGCCACCCAGGTGCCCCAAATTCTCATCATTATTGGAGACAGAATTTACAACCTATTGAACCTCATAAATGTTTTCTGTAATGGTTGTTGTCTAATTTAAGGATGAATTTCTGAATGATTCAGGTTTGTGAGTTCTTTCTTGAAGACACATGGCATTTACAGTGCTGTTAAAGTTTAGCTTAGTGTCTTCACAGTAACTTTTTAGCTCTCCAACAACAAACAGGCTAGAGTAAAGTAGTGAAGAAGTCTGAGGGCTATGCTTGCCTCGCTGAACTAATTGAGTCTATTATAGAATTTGAGATCTCTCAACATGTAGATGAGGAAATTGAGATCCACACAAGGGTAAATTCAGTGTGTCTCTCTATCCCTATCCCTGTATAGATGGATTACCTCAGTCTTTCTTGGTCAGGTCTACTAGACAGAAGAGAGTTGGTCAATAGTATTTGCTTAGCAGGTTTTTTGACTATGTCAGACTTGTTCAAGGAAATGGAAAGAAGAAAATGCTGGTAGTGATGTGACAACACAAGATGAGGGTAGGGAAGAAGAGCGTTTTTCAAAAGAAAGTAGGCAAGATAGTCCATCCCTTGTTTTAAAGACATTGCTAAGCCTGGTGATGGGTGTTAATGAGGGCACGTACTGCATGGAGCACTGGTGTTATAAGCAAACAATGAATCATGGAAGACTACATCCAAAACTAATGATGTACTGTGTGGTGACTAACATAACATAAAAAAAAAAAAGAAAATAAATAAATAAATAAATTACACTGAGGAAAAAATAAAGATATTGCTGATTATCATACATACAATGGAAAAATACCTTGTTTTCATGAATACAATACAAGAGGCATTATTTTTTAAAAATCTTTGCAAGTGAGTAGTTTATAATGTTGTCAAGGAACAATAACAATGAACTTCAGAATCTCCAAAGGGTATTAATTTACAAAAATCTGTTTAAACTTGCAACATGATCAACCAGATATTATGGTGTATGCTAGATATGCAATTTCTAAAAATTTAGACATACCCTCTCCACAAATGAAGGAAATCATAAGTCTTAATTTTCACCTCACATATTTCCTTTTTCTAAATAAAAGCAAGATCTTGAAAAAATGTAATCCACATTTTTTAAATTGTTGAATTAACCCTCATTTCAAAAAGACTGCCCCAGTTCTGTTAAAGCACTCTTCTGCTATATGTTTTACTCCTTTTGCTACTCCCGGAAACCTTATAACATGCTAAGGACTTGAAATGATATTTCACAAAACAAAGCAAATAATAATCATACACAGCATTTTATTCTTACTGGTTTAAAAGAAAAAAACTGAATTAAAATAATAATAACAATAATAATGATCGTAAAGTCCAATTTGTATCAGCAAGTTAGCAAAAGTAAAGTGATATTAACTGAGGCCCCTACAGTTAATACAGAATTGGGTCACTCAGATTTTACTGGTGGGAAGGGAACAAGAGCACACCCTTTTGGAAAGTAATT
The DNA here is from genome assembly GCA_003697995.1 of Taxidea taxus jeffersonii. NCBI lineage: Eukaryota > Metazoa > Chordata > Mammalia > Carnivora > Mustelidae > Taxidea > Taxidea taxus. The sequence continues at coordinate 22,296 of RCUC01068507.1, forward strand.
TAGCAATACATCAAGACCCATACAAATACTTTTATTTGGCCCATAAATTCAGATCCTGGAAATCTGTCACAAATATATTATCTAACTGAAGGAACAAATATGTTTTAAGACAGTGTTCTCAACCAAAGACAGTTTTGTGCCACATAGTGCCCCCCACCTCCAGAGACATTTGGCAATGTCTGGAACTATTTTGTTTGTCACAACTGGGAGAATGCTACTGGCAACTAATGGATAGAGGCCAGAGATGTCGCTCAACACCCTATAATGCACAGGATAGGCCCCAACAGCAAATTATTGTCACTTGTGACAAAGTGGGAAACCTTGCTCTAAGGTGCTCCTTGCAGAACTTTGTGTATTTAGTGGTACATTGAGAACAACCTTGATGCCGCTCCCTCCGCAAAGACAAGGAGGTTTAGGGTGTTGAGGTGCATGCATCCACTTGATAGAGTATTGTGTAGACACTTAAATTGTTGAGGTGGTTTAAATAAAAAAATGAAAAAACATTTTAAACTTTTTTTTTAAGTTTTTATTGTAACAAAAGTGGAACCAAAAAAAAAATCTATGGCAATCAGAGCCATATGAGCAGATCATTTAATCAGGAAAGGAAACCCATTGTCATGTTTTAGATTTGTTGAATAAGAATCAGTCTCTTATTTAGGTAACATCATAAACTGTCCCAAGGGGATCAGACATGTCTATTCAGGGCAAAGGCATCATCTTCTCTCCTACTAATATGTCTGGTCTGAAAAAATTGCTGATTACATGAAGAGACAATGCACCAAATCAAAGAAAACACCCCAAGAATCTTTATGGATTTTTGCGGACATGAAATCTATCACCATCAATTGTAAACTGAAAGAAGCTCACCTCATTCGGTCTGTTCAAAGAACCAATTAGCAGTAACTCATCCTCAGCAGGATTTAGGACAATCAATTTCTTGTCATCCAGGTCTGCATATCTGGGTAGTACTAGGTCAGAAGGGAAAGAAGGGGAGCAACATAATTTGGATTGACATCTGTATAGTATTGGAAAATAAAGATGCCCAAACTGAAAACTACTTATACTGTGTGTGTGTGTGTGTGTGTGTGTGTGTGTGTGTGTGTGTACGTGAAGTAAGGGCAAGTTGGTATTATGTTTTTAAACTGAACATAAGCAATGCAAAAAAATATATGGTAGTGAGCAGAATAATGGCCCCAAGCCTGTCCTCATACTAATAGCTGGAACCTGAAATATGCTATGTCACATGGCAAATAAAAATTAAGGTTGCAGATAGAACTAACGTGGCTTATTAACTGACGTTGAGGTGGTGAGATTATCCTGGATTATTCAGGAAGTTATTACAAGAATCTTTTTAAAAGAGCGAGACAGGAAAATCAGAGTCTAAGAAGGAGATGTGATGATGATGGAAGCAGAGGTTTGAGTGATATAATCGTTGGCTTTGAAGATGGAAAGGGGGCATGAGACAGGGAATGGAGGCAGTTTCTAGAAGCTGGAAAAGGCAAGGAAACATTCTCTCATTGAGCTTCTAGAAGGAACATAGCCCACTGACAGCTAATTTTAGCCCAGTGAGAACTGTGTAGGACTTCTGAACTGCAAGATAATGAATTTGTGTTGTTTTACATTACTAAGTGTGTGGTCATTTTTTTACAGACACAACAGGAAACTAATACAATTACCCCTTTGCAGATATGTGTGTACTCTACCTGCCCGTGTGTGTGTGTGTGTGTTAGGGAGCTCATGGGTCCAGCCTTACCTTCTTTTTCTCATGATAGTCTGTGTTATAGAAAAATGTCACTTTTCCAAGTAATTTTTGTTCAATGACTGGTTATGTGCTTTCCCTGGAAACAAGATGCTCCTCTGATCACTATGGGACCCAGTATGCAAATGTCCAGCAAAGACATAGAAAGAGTAACTTTTGAAACTCCTCACTAAAGGTAACTTCACTAGACTCAGAGTGATGGAAGTACTTATGTTTTGTAATGAATTGTAGGCGAAAACTATGCAGTGTACTAGAAAAAATGTAAATTTTTGGAGTCAGACACATCGGAGTTCCTATATCCTTGCATGACTATTTTGAATGACTAAAGGCAAATTATTTAACCTTTGTAGATCAAAGTCACATTGTTTCTTATAGGAAAAGTGACCTGCCCACTATCTTGCTATGGCCTGGACATGTTTAATGTTTGTAATACATAAAAGGGTGTTCTTGCAAATATAAGATACCCTGCGCACTCAGTCTTTATAAATAGTCATGAAGAGCACAGCCAGAGTAATATATCTAATCTTCATACTTGACCATGACCCTCCTTTGCTTTAAACCCTTCAGCTGCTTTCTATCATTTATGGCAGCAACTTTCAAAACTTTTCATTTTAGGATCCCTTTACACTCTTAATCATTATGGAGGACCAAAAAGATCTATTGTCTATGTGGGCTGTATCTAATTGATATCTGCCATATTAGAAATTAAAATAAAAGTAACTATAATTATCCCATGATAAGTGAAAATAAATATTTTATGAAAATAACTGTTTTTCAAGACATATAAAATGAGCAAGAATAGTAATGTTGCTCCATTTTTTTATAATTTTCTTTAATGTCTAGCTTAAGAGAAGATAGCTGGATTTTCATATCTGGCCTTGCGTTCATTCTGTTGTATAGTTTTGGTTAAAGCAAATTAAAAAAAAATCCAGCCTCCCACAGACATGTAGTTGGAAAAGGGAGGATTATTTTATTTGCTTCTTCAGATATTTTTGGTTATTCTTCTTTGATACTCAAAAACTGAACAAGTGGTAGGTACTTAAAAGCTAGTTGCCATATGGACTCTTGGGGCATGTCAGTGTACTTCTGTATTCTGTTTAGTTAAAATTCCTTGGTCTGTCCCACACTTTAAGTAGATGTTTTATCCATGCATCGTTTTTTTTTTAATTTTTACTGTGTTATGTTAGTCACCATAAAATACAACATTAATTTTTGATGCAGTATTCCAAGATTCTTATTTATGTACAACACCCAGTACGCCATGCAATATATGCCCTCTTTAATACCCACCACCAAGCTCACCCATCCCTTCAATCCCTTCCCCTCATTTTGTCACACCAAACACTGGTCATTTTTTTTTATTATGTTCAGTTAGCCAACATACAGTACATCATTAGTTTTTGATGTAGTGTTCAATGATACATTAGTTGCATATAACACCCAATGTTCATCACAACACATGCCTTTTTGTTTGTTTGTTTTTGTTTTTATTTTTAAAGATTTTTATTTATTTATTTGACAGACAGAGATCACAAGTAGGCAGAGAGGCAGGCAGAGAGAGAGAAGTGGAAACAGGCTCCCCGCAGAGCGAAGAGCCCGATGTGGGGCTCAATCCCAGGACCCTGGGATCATGACCTGAGCCGAAGGCAGAGGCTTTAACCCACTGAGCAACCCAGGCGCCCCAACACATGCCCTTCTTAATACCCATCATTCAGCTACCCCATTTCCTCACCCCATTCCTTCTATAACCCTGTATGTTTCCCAGAGTCCAGAGTCTCTCGTGGTTTGTCTCCCTCTCTGATTTCTTCCCATTCAGTTTTCCCTCCCTTCCCCTATGGTCCTCTGTGTTATTGCTTGTGTTCCGCATATGAGTGAAACCATATGATAATTGTCTTTCTCTGCTTGACTTACTTCACTTAGCATAATCCCCTCCACTTCCATCCATGTGGATACAAATGGTAGGTATTCATCCTTTCTGATGGCTGAGTAATATTCCATTGTATATATGTACCACCATCTTCTTTATCCATTTATCCACTGAAGGGCATCTTGGCTCCTTCCACAGTTTGGCTATTGTGGACGTTGCTGCTATGAACATGGGGGTTTTGTGCCCTTTCTTTTTATGACATCTATATCTTTGGGGTAAATACCTAGTAGTGCAATTGCTTGGTCATAGGGTAGCTCTATTCTTAACATCCTGAGGAACTTCCACACTGTTTTCCAGAGTGGCTGTACCAACTTGAACTTCCACCAAGAGTGTAAGAGGGTTCCCCTTTCTCCACACCCTTGCCAACATTTGTTATTTCCTGTCTTGTTAATTTATGCCATTCTGACTGGTATAAGACGGTATCTCATCATGGTCTTGATTTGAATTTCCTTGATGGCTAGTGATGTTGAACATTTTTTCATGTGTCTGTTAGCCATTTGTATGTCTTCTTGGAGAAACGTCTGTTCATGTCTTCTGCCCATTTCTTGAATGGATTATTTGTTTTCTGGGTGTTGAGTTTGAGAAGTTCTTTATAGATCTTGGATACCAACCCTTTATCTATAATGTCATTTGCAAATATCTTCTCCAATTCCATGGGTTGCCTCTTAGTTTTGTTGACTATTTCCTTCACTAGCACTGGTCATTTAAAAATTTATGCTTAGCGAAATAAGTCAACTAGAGAAAGACAACTATCACATGATCTCCCTGATATGAGGAAGTGGAGATGCAACGGGGGTGGGAGTTAAGGTGGTAGGAAAAGTAAAAATGAAACAAGATGGGATCGGGAGGGAGACAAACCAAAAGAGACTCTTAATGTCATAAAACAAACTGAGGGGGGTGGGGGGGAGAGGGGTGGGGAGAGGGTGGTGGGGTTACATTATATGTTTAAATAAAGCTTAAATAAAAAAAATTTTTTTGGTTTCACTAAGTTATGCAGATTTTTAAAATGTTGGTCTTTTTCATTATAAACATCAAAAATTTGCATTTGTTAATATCATCACCAATCTCATTAGAAAAATATTTAGGTATTGGGAAACTGTCAAGCTTACTGTGTTGAAGAGTTTTCCAAAACTTTAAATTTCACCAAGAGCTTTGAATTTTTATTTATTTATTTTTAAAGACTTTATTTATTTATTTGACAGAGAGAGAGAGATCACAAGTAGGCAGAGAGGTAAGCATGGGGGACAGTGAGAAGCAGGCTCTCCGCTGAGCAGAGAGCCCAATGTGGGACTCAATCCCAGGACCCTGAGATCATGACCTGAGCCAAAGACAGAAGCTTAACCCACTGAGCCATGCAGGCACCCCAAGAGCTTTGAATTTTTAAAAGTTCACCAAGAGCTTTGAATTTTTTAATCTTATTATTGGCAATAAACACTATCAGTTGTTTTCCTTGAAGCAATAGGCTTATTTTATTCATTCTTGAGAAAATATCTGCCATATACCCAATCTGAATGATCATTCTGTCAGTCATTCTTTCAAGTAAAAACAATGTTTCATGGACAAGTCAGATAGCTCAGCTAACAACCCAGTCACACAGGTGCTTTTCCTAGAGATAACCATCAGACTTCAGTTTGCGGAAGTCATGCAGAATGTTAACGATATGTATGCTCAAGGTTGAGATTTAATAAAATTAATGATTTTTACTACTTTGTTAAGGACATTCCTCAATGCAAGTGGCTCTTCTTCTTTCTTTCTTTTCTTTTCTTTTCTTCCCTTTCCTTTTCCTGCCTTCCTTTGTCTTTCTTTTTCCTTTCTTCTTTCTTCTACTCTGAGTATTTATTTGACTGTGAAGAATATAAGATGACTAGTGCATTTTGTAGTACACTCTAGTGTTGGTTTTGATTTGTGCTGAGATGATAAGAGTTTTACCCCCATTGCTCTTGCACTATAAGTAAAAATGTCAACACAGGGGGAAAGGCAAATAATGTTTACATATTATTCTGAAAATAGTTCTGGCCTTGCAGACCCCCTGAAAGTGTCTTGAGTTCTCACATGTGTTTGAGGGCCACAGTTTGAGAAACATTCTCTACTGAATAAATGATAAGTTTAATAATCCTGCAGTGGCTCTAGCCCTGAACCAAACTCATTCATGTGTCCCTGCTTTCTCTGATGCCTCTTAGACTCTTTGTGATATATAATACCATTACCCTTGCCTTGCAAGCACCAGGTCATCCTTTGAGATGTAACTCCAATGCCAGTTTCTTCACATAGTCTTCTTTAAACTCCTCCCTTTTACAGCCTTCCTCCTCTATACTCCTTAGTACCTCCTGCTCATCTCCATCACTCATATTTCCTATCCCAATAGTCTTCAATCTCCCTTTTCATCTGAAGATTCTGAGCTCCTTGAAGGTACTAATGGTGGTTGTAACCCCATATCATTCCCTGCATAGACTAGGTTCAATAAATGCCATTTGAATGGATGCAGTGATCGATGTGACTACACTCAACCAGACAAGCCTGGAAAAAAATGAACAATCCCCCAAAAATATGTTTCTCTTAAAGTTTTTTTTTTAAAGATTTCTTTTAAAGATTTTATTTATTTATCTGACAGACAGATCACAAGTAAGCAGAGAGGCAGGCAGAGAGAGAGGAGGAAGCAGGCTCCCTGCTGAGCAGAGAGTCCGATGTGGGACTCGATCCCAGGACCCTGGGATCATGACCTGAGCCGAAGGCAGAGGCTTTAACCCACTGAGCCACCCAGGTGCCCCTCTCTTAAAGTTTTACCACCTGCACCATGAATAGATTTTCAGTTTAACATAGAATTCAACCAAACAACAAAATGATAGGGTCTTCCTTTTATTTCTCATCTATGCAACAAATTCACCAAGTGTCTACTTTTCTCTCATTTTTTTCTAGAGGAGATGAGAGTCATTGGTTATACAATGATAATTAAACATCACTATAATTGAAAATAAATTGAAGTCAAATCATTTGTTTTTTTTGTTTTTTTTTTTAACAGATTTTTTTTTTAAAGATTTTATTTATTTATTTGATAGACAGAGATCACACAAGTAGGCAGAGAGGCAGGCAGAGAGGGGAGGGGAGAAGCAGGCTCCCTGACGAGCAGGGAGCCCGATGTGGGACTCGATCCCAGGACGCTGGGATCATGACCCGAGCCGAAGGCAGCGGCTTAACCCACTGAGCCACCCAGGCGTCCCAAATCATTTGTTTTTAGTCTGTGTCCTCCATTTAATAGCTATGTGAACTTGGACAAATATTTAATGTCTGAGACTCAGTTTCCTTGGCTGCAAAATAGAGATAATTGTACTTAAGGTCACTGGGGCCTTTAAAAAAAACTCTTGTTACTCACAGTGTGAGCCAGGGACCAGATTTGGTATCACTTGGGAGCTTGTACAGAATCATGGGACCCATCTCAGACCTCTCAATCAGAATCCACATTTTACCAAATACCTCCGTCAATCTTTTGAACATTTAAATTTGAGAACCACTTTTATGGAAACACCCCATGTCATTAAGACTCCTTATAAAATGATTAATGCTGTATGGATACTTGGGCTCTTTCTTCTTATTGTTCTAAGGGTTCACTTAAATTGTGTGAGCTTTTTTAGCACTTCACTTGGTGTTGATTTCACCTTATTCATATTACCTTGCATGGAAGTTAAAATCCCAAATAATCTTACTTGCCTGGATGAAGCTAAGGACCAGATAAGTCTCCTTATAAAACCATTAAGTGAACTTTGGCCTGCAGGTGCTGAGGAAACACACATGACATATTTTAGTCTACTGTCAACCTTAAAAGAGAAACCACTGGAGGAGAATTCTCCCTTGAACTAGCGTAACGGACTTGGATTTAAGTGTTTGGGTAAGGATTTCATCTGTTACAGTCTTTTCTGAGTATTTGATAAACATAGATGAATATTTACCAAAGATATGCTCTGGCACATGAATGTCCCTGTGTGGCAAGAAAGATAAGTATAGGAGATGCACTGCAGTGGTTCTGAAGCTTTACTCTTTGTATGAACCATTTAATAAGCATCAAAAAACCATATTCCAGGGCCTCATCCCTAGAAGTTCTGATTCAGTAAGACAGAAATAGGGCCAGGAAGATTTTGTCAAGGTTTCCAGTTGAATGCTTGCAACCATGCTTTGAGAAATGCAGAAACTCAATCAAGTCAGAATATTGGATCAGAACACCTGGGAAATGGAAGAGGCAAAAATGGATTAACGAGAGTGTTTAGTGTATGCTAGGTGTCAGCTTCATTTTATGGGAGAGCTCTTATCCCTATTTTACAGATCAGAAACTAGATCACACAGCTGGAAACAGTGGAATAAACATATACTCCTAAATTTCTCTGACTCTGTAACTTATGTTCTTCTCACTACCACACAGTGTAAATCCTTAATCTGGATTTGAATTGTGACTCTGTAACAACTTTTATAATTCTGTACAAGGTACTTAATCATGAGTCTTAATTTTCTCATCTGAAAAATGGGGATTATAATAGCAGCTATGTCAATATGGTAGGATTGTTGTGACAATCACAGATGATCATGGATGTAATCACAGATGTGAGTTCTGGATCTTTTGTTTCCATAAACTGTGTCCCTTGGTCTTGGTTGGTCATCAAGAGGTCCAACCCAAGTTTGAAAAATGAGATTAGTGTGGATGTATTTTATTTGGTTTCATATTGTTGCTTGCTTATTTCTGGTGATAAATCAATACATAATCATTGTATAAACTTTGGGAAATATATAAGTATGAATGAATCAAAATATTTTATTTCTCTTGAGTTAACATAATTTTATCTCCAAGGCTTCTTCCTTATGTGTTGGCAGAAAATTCTATCATTTATGGGCTCAATTTCCCCTCCTATGTTAGTACTAGGATTAAGGGGCTGTCAAAAAGGGAAACGAAGGATTAACTAACCTCTCCTCTGGCCCATCACAGTAATGGAGGTTGCTGGTCCACATGTAGGATCTTGCCATCTTCACAGAGCTCCTTTTCTAAGAGATGTGCCAGTCCTTGTTACCTTAGACCTGTAGATCTGTCTTTCCTAAACTAGGAAAATCTCCCTCCTCTCCCTTCACTACTCTCAAAGGCACTTTTCTTTCTCTCTTTGTCTGACTCCACTTATGTAAACCTAGTTATAGCTTTTCAGTGGGTTTAGGCTTTAATAAACAATAGAACATGTCCATAACTATTAACTTGCTTTGGTATTGGATTCTACAGAAAATACTTGAGGCAAAAAACTACAGAGGTCCTAACTACCTGCTTGGATTATGAGGAAAGGGAAAACAAATATATAAGGGAGCCCACATTCATGGGTAATAAAATACCCACCACATGTAGCAACATATAAGCAGAGAAACCACTATTGATTGTCATTTTGGCATATTTCCTTTATCTTTTGTCAGTTTGGCATATTTTCCTGAATTTGACACTTATACCCTATTCTTTTTGTAAATTCCAGTATAGTTAGCACATAGTGTTATATTAGTCTCAGGTGTACAATATGGTGGTTCAACAATTCTATACCTTACTCTGTGCTCGTCATGATGAATGTACTCTTAATCCTCTTCATCTATTTCACCCATCCCCCCATCCACCTCCCCTCTAGTAACCATCTGTTCTCTGTATTTAAGAGTCTATTTTTTGGTTTGTCTCTTTTCTTTGTTCATTTCTTTAGTTTCTTAAATTCCACATATGACTGAAGTCATATGGTATTAACCTTTCTCTGGCTGACTTATTTCACTTAGCATTATACTTTCTAGATCCAACATGGATGGCTGTATTTGCAAGATTTCATCTTTTTACTGCTTACTAATATTCCATTGTGTGTGTGTGTATATATATATATACCATATCTTCTTTATCCATTCTTCAGTCAGTGGACACATTGGGTTATTTCCATAATTTTACTATTGTAAATATTGCTGCAATATACCTAGGGGTGCATATATCTTTTCAAATTAGTGTTTTTGTATTCTTTCAATAAATATACAGTACTAGAATTACTGGATCATACTGTAATTCTATTTTTAATTTTTTGAGTACCCTCTGTACTGTTTTCCAGAGTGGCTGCACCAATTTGTATTCCCACCAAAATGCAGGAGGGGTTCTTTTTTCTCCACATTCTCACCAGCACCTGTTTCTTGTGTTTTTGATTTTAGCCATTCTGATCAGAGTGAGGTAATATCTCATTGTGGTTTTGATTTGCATTTCCCTGATGATCAGTGATGTTGAACACCTTTTTGTGTGTCTGTTGGTCATCTGTATGTCATGTCTTCTTTGGAGAAGTGTCTGTTCATGTCTTCTGCCCATTTTTGATTGGATTATTTGAGGTTTTTTTTGGTGTGAGTTGCATAAATTCTTTATGTATTTGGGATATTAACCCTTTATTGGAGAGGTCATTTGTAAATATCTTCTCCCATCCTATGGGTTGTCTTTTAGCTTTGTGGATTATTTCCTTTGCTGTGCAGAAACTATTTTTGCTTTTATTTACCTTGCCTCAGCAGACATATCTAGAAAAATGTTGCTATGGCCAATGTCAGAGAAAATACTGCCTGTGCTCTCTTTTAGGATTTTTATACTTTCAGGTATCACATTTAGGTCTTTTATCCATTTTGAGTTTATTTTTCTGTACAGTGTAAGAAAGTGGTCCAGTTTCATTCTTTTGCATGTAGCTGTCCAGTTTTCCTAGCACCATTTGTTGAAGAAACTGTCTTTCTCCCATTGCATATTCTTGACTCTTTTGTCAAAGATTAATTGACCATATAATCCTAGGTTTATTTCTAGGCTCTCTATTCTGTTCCATTTATCTATGTGTCTTTTTTTTTTTTTTTTTGAGAGAGAGAGAGAGAGAGAACACACAAGCAGGGGGAGGGGGACAGGGAGAGGGAGAAGCAGATTCCCCACTAAGCAGAGAGACCAATGAACAGGGGGCTCCATCCCAGGACCTTGGGATCATGACCTAAGCCAAAGGCAGATGCTTGATGGACTGAACCACGCATGTGCCACTGTATGTGTCCATTTTTGCACCAGTACCATACCATTTTGATTACTACAGTTGTGTAGTGTATCTTGAAATCTGGGCTTGTGCTATCTCCAGTTTTGTTCTTTTTCAACATTACTTTGGCTATTCAGGGTCTTTTGTGGTTCTATACAAATTTTAGGGTTAGTTGTTCTAGTTCTGTGAAAAATGCTGCTGGTATTTTGATAGAGACTGCATTAAATCTGTAGACTGCTTTAGGTAGTATGGGCATTTTAGCAATATTTCTTCTTCCAATTCATAGGCATGGAATATCTCCATTTGTTTGTTTCATCTTCAATTTCTTTCACCAGTGTTTTATAGTTTTCAGAGTACAGATTTTTCACATCCTTGGTTAAGTTATTCCTACGTATTTTATTCTTTTTGGTGCAGTTGTAAATGGGAATTTTTTTTCTTAATTTATCTTTCTGCTTCTTCATTATTTATGTATAGAAATGCAACAGATTTCTGTACATTGATTTTGTATCTTGTGACCTTACTAAATTCTTTTATCAGCTCTAGTAGTTTTTTGGTGGAATATTTAGGATTTTTATTTTTCCTTTTTTAAAATTTTTATTTAAATTCCAGTTAATTAACATATAGTGTAATATTGCTTTCAAGAGTAGAATTTAGTGATTCATCACTTACATATAACACCCAGTGCTCATCATAACAAGTGCCCTCCTTAATACCCATAACCCTCCTTAATACCCATCACCCACTTAGACCATCCCCACCTATATCCCTCCACCAACCCTCAGTTTATTCTCTATAGTTAAGAGTCTTATGGTTTGCTTCCCTCCCTCTTTTTTACTTTCCCATATGTTCATCTGTTTTGTTTCTTAAATTCCACGTATGAATGAAATTTTATGGTATTTGTCTTTCTCTGATGGACTTATTTCACTTAGCATAATACACTTTAGCTCTATCCACGTTGTAGCAAATGGCAAGATTTCATTCTTTTTGATGGCTGAGTAGTATTGCATCACACATATACACTACATCTTCTTTATCCATTCATTTGGGCTCTTTCCATAGTTTGGCTATAGTTGATAATGCTGCTATAAACATGAGGGTGCATGTACCCCTTTAAATCTGTATTTTTGTATCTTTTGGATAAATACCTAGTAGTAAAATTGCTGGGTTATAGGGTAGCTCTATTTTCTAACTTTTTTGAGGAACCTCTATACTTTATTTCCAGAATGGCTACACCAGTTTACCTTCCCACCAACAGTGTAAGAGGGTTCTCCTTTCTCTGCATCCCTGACATCTGTCGTTTCCTGTGTTATTTTTAGCCATTCTGACCAGTGTGAGTTGGTATCTCATCAGGATTTTGATTTGTATTACCCTGATGATGAGTGATATTGAGCATCTTTTCATGTGTCTATTAGCCATCTGGATGTCTTCTCTGGAAAAAATGTGTATTCATGACTTCTGCCCATTTCTTAACTGGATTATTTGTTGAATTTTGTATTCAATTGATTGTGTGTTGAATTTTGTAAGTTCTTTACAGATTTTGGATACTAACCCTTTATTGGATATGTCATTTGTAAATATCTTCTCCTATTCCATAGGCTGCCTTTTAGTTCCATCGATTGTTTCCATCGCTGTATAGAAGCTTTTCATCTTAATGAAGTCCCAATAGTTCATTTTTGCTTTTGTTTCCCTTGCCTCTGGCAACATGTCTAGTAAGAAGTTGCTACAGCTAAGAACAGAAAGTTTGCTGCCTATGGTCTCCTCTAGGATTTTCATAGCTTCCTGTCTCACATTTAGGTCTTTCATTCATTTGAATTTATTTTTGTGTATGGTGTAAGAAAGTGGTCCAGTTTCATTATTCTGCGTGTTGCTGTCCAGTTTTCCCAAAACCATGTGTTGAAGAGACTGTCTTTTTTCCATTGGATATTCTTTCCTGCTTTGTCAAAAATTAGTTGACCATATAGCTTTGGGTCCATTTCTGGGTTTTCCATTTTGTTACTTTGACTTATGTATCTATGTTTGTGCCAGTACTATATTGTCTTGATGATTACAACTTTGTAATATAGCTTGAAGTCTGGAATTGTGATGCTTCTGGCTTTGTTTTTCTCTTTCAGGATTGCTTTGGCTATTTGGGGTCTTTTGTGGTTCCAATCAAATTTTAGGATTGTTTGTTCTAACTTTGTGAAAAATGCAGGTGGTATTTTGATAGGGAATGCATTAAATGTGTAGATTGCTTTGGGTAGTATAGACTTTTTTATTCTAGCTTCTTTCTTTTTCTTATTTTTTAAAAAGATTTTATTTATTTATTTGACAGAAAGAGAGAGATCACAAGTAGGCAGAGAGGCAGGCAGAGAGAGAGGGGGAAGCAGACTCCCCACAGAGCAGAGAGCCCAATTCGGGGCTCGATCCCAGGACCCTGGGATCATGACCTGAGCTGAAGGCAGAGGCTTTAACCCACTGAGCCACCCAGGTGCCCCTCTTTTTCTTATTTTTTAAAAGATTTTATTTATTCATTTTTGAGAGAGAGAGATCACAAGTAGGCAGAGCAGCAGACAGAAGGAGAGAGAGGAGCAGATTCCGTGCTGAGCAGGGCGCCCCAGGCAGGACTCAATTTCAGGACCTTGGGATCATGACTTGAGCTGAAGGTAGATGCTTAACCAACTGAGCCACCCAGGCACCCCCAGTATAGACATTTTAACAATGTTCATTCTTCCAATCCATGGGTATAGAACATTTTCCCATTTCTTTATGTCCTCTTCAATTTTTTTCATAAGTGTTCTATAGTTTTCAGAGTACAGATCTTTTACCTCTTTGGTTAGGTTTATTTCAGGGTATCTCATTGTTTTTGGTGCAATTGTAAATGGGATAGATTTCCTGCTTTCTTTTTCTGCTGCTTCATTATTGGTGTATAGAAATGCAACAGATTTCTGAACATTGATTTTATATCCTGTGACTTGGCTGAATTTGTGTATTAGTTCTAGCAATTTTTTGGTGGAGTCTTTGGGTTTTCTACATAGGGTATCATATCATGTGCAAGTAGTGAAAGTCTGACTTCTTCTTTGCTTTATTGGATGCCTTTTATTGCTTTTTGTTGTCTGATTGCTGAGGCTAATACTGTTAAATAAAAGTGATGGGGCTGGACATCCTTGTCTTATTCCCTATTATAGGGGAAAACTCAGTTTTTCACCATTAAATATGGTGTTAGCTGTGGGTTTTTCACATATTATCTTGATTATGTTGAGGTATGTTCCCTCTAAACCTACTTTGTTGAGGGTTTTTATTATGAATGGATGTTGTAGTTTGTTAGATGCTTTTTCTGCATCTATTGAGATGATCATGTGTTTTTTATCCTTTCTCTTGTTCATTAGATATATTATGTTAATTGATTTGTGAGTATTGAACCATGCTTGCCTCCCAGGAAGAAATCCCACTTAATCATGGTGAATGAGTTTTTTAATGTGTTGTTGGATTTGGTTTGCCAATATTTTGTTGAAAATTTTTGCTCCTATGTTCATCAGAGATATTGTCCTGTAGTTCTCTCTTTGTGTGTGTGTGTGCTGTCTTTATCTGATTTTGGTATCAGGGTAATGCTGCCCTCATAAAATGATCTTGGAAGCTTTACTCCTTTTCTATTTTTGGGGAATATTTTGAGAAGAATAGGTGGTAACTCTTCTTTAAATATTTGGTTGAATTCACCTGCAATGTTATCTGGTCCTGAGCTTGTGTTGGTTGGGAGTTTTTTTAAATTAATGATTAAATTTCATTTCTGGTAATCAGTCTGTTCAAAATTTCTATGTTTTCTTGATTAATTTTATACATTTATGTTTGCAGTTAGTTTTTTGTGTTTTACATAAAAACATATCCTTACATTTAGTTTTTTTACGTTTTTAGTTAGAATTATACAAAAATTATTTCCCATGTTGCTTAAAACTAGTAAACTTTTAGGTTGTATCCAAATTTGTATAATTATGAACAGTGTTGTGATAGATATTGTTATACAAAATCATCTGCATTTTGACCTATTTTCTTAGGAAATAAATGTAGAAGTGGAAATATGAGACTCTAAGGTATGGAGAATTTTTAGACATGAAGAATCCATTAATTAATTCAACAAAGCTTTAATTGAATACCAGTCACTGTTATTATTTATGTTCAAGCCAAAGGAGAAATTTGGCTTCCCATGAGTATACCTATATAGCCTAACCAAATTGGGTTTCAGAATACAGGTGATGACAATGTCAAGGACCAACAATAACAATTTGGTCCCAGTGGTCATGTCCCACTTTAATGAGGAGAATATGGGGGTAAAACTTGCAATCTGGATTGAATGAATTTTGATTCCCCTCTAGTTTTGTTAAACTCCCAGAGACATTATAAATTTCAGTGTGCTTGTTAGCATAGTTGAAGCATTTGTAAGATGATTGTGTAAGAACAGGTGTGGGCGTGGCTGGCTTTATGAATACATGTCTGTTACAGCTGCACTAGGCTTCATAATGCTCTGCTATTGTTATTTTTGAATTTGTAATAATTTTTGAAGAAGGTACCTCACATTTCCATTTTGCACTGGGTCCTGCTCAATAAGATATTATTGTCATAAAAATAGCATAGACAGTGGGCGAACTGAAGGATCTTTAAGACTAGTTCTGATATTTTATAGTGCTGTCTATTCTTTAGGGAGCTCTTTAAATGCATTGGACCCCCTAGCACAAGTCTCTCATTAAAAATTCTGTAAAGATCAGCCGCAGGCAGTTGTGACATTTTGTTAGTAATATTGGCTCCATTTGTCCACTGCCCTGTTATGATCCACTCTCCTTCACTTTTGTTTTCCTTTGATCTCTGATCTCTGTCATGTGCCTGACTTCTAGTAGTTCTCCTAATACCAGTTTTGAGGCTCCATTTGAATAAGCTTTGGTTCCGACACTGTTTGTTAGATACAGTGTGGAAAATGTTTAGACCTATTTGCTTGCAAGTGAGAGGCATTCACAGGTACCTCTTATATTGAATTAGACCAAATCCAGGAACCCAAGAAACATGTTAGCTCTTTAGGGATAGAGAGATGTCTTGATTTAGTTTGGATACAGTGGGTTCCTGAAATTACCTTCCAGAAAGACTTCTCTTATTCTCCAACAATAAAATATGTGGTCCCCTAGCACTCTGTCATCACCTCTATGTAGTACTTACTAGATGCAGTGTGAGTGCATGCTTACTTGACAATATCTGACACTACGATGCAAGCTGCTTGAAGGCAGGCACATGCTTTGTTTTCTTGTGCAGCCCCCAAAGGCAGATAAAGTGTCTGGGATATGGTATTTGCTCAAAAATATTTATTCAATGAATTAATGTGTGGGAAAGTTAGTGATGCAGTTATTTGATTTGTTTAAATTAATAGGCTATATTTTTGAGCCATTTTAGGTTTGTAGAATAATTGAGTGGCAAGTACAGAGTTCTTATATATGCCCTCACGACCCTTCCACAATTTCCCCTATTATTAATGTGTTAAATGTATACGTAATATAATAATGTATAAACCTATAAATGTGGCTTTAGTATGGTACATTTGTTATGATTTGACTAATGTTGATACATTATTTGTAATGAAAGTCCATAATTTACATTGGGTTCACTCTTTGTATGCTACATTCAGTGGGTTTTGACAAATGTATAATTACATAAATCCACAATTACAGTATCATATGCATTGATTTGCTGCCTTAAAAATCTCCTGTGCTCCACACATTCATTCCTTTTCCCCACCCTTTCCACTTGAATACCTGGCAGTTGTTAATCTTTTTATTGTCTCCAAAGACTTGCCTTTTCCAGAATGTCATATAGTTAGAATCATACAATATGTAGCCTTTTTAGATTTCTTTCACTTAATACTATGTTTTAAAGTTCCTCCATGTCTTTTTGTGCCTTGAATGTTCATTGCTTTTATTGCTGAATAACATGTCATTGCATGGATATCCTCAGTTTATCTATTCACTCATTGAAAGACAACTTGGTTGCTTCCAAGCTTGGGCAATTATGACTAAAGATACTATAAACATTCATGTGCAGATTTTTGTGTGAACATGAATTTTCAACTCATTTGAGTAAATACTTAGGAGAGTGATTGCTGGGTCATATGGTAGGAGTATATTTGGTTTTGTAAGAAATCATCAAACTGTCTCTTCCAAAGTGGCTGTATCATTTTGCATTGCATCAGCAAGGAATGGGAGTTCTCATTGCTCCATATCCTTGCCAACATTTGGTGCTTTGGTGTTTTTGATTTTGGCCATTCTAATAGATGTGTCATGGTCTCATTGTTGTTTGAACTTGCATTTTTCTAATGGCATATGATGTTAAATATTTTTTAAAGATTTTATTTATTTATTTGTCAGAGAGACAGGGAGAGACAGACATACAGCAAGCCCAGCAGAGGGAACAGAAGGCAGAGGGAGAAGCAGGCTCCCTGCATAGCAAGGAGCCCGAAGCAGGACTCGATTCCAGGACCCTGGGATCATGACCTGAGGTGAAGGCAGCGATTTAACTGACTGAGCCACCCAGGTGTCCCTGATGTTGAATAACTTTATATAATTTTTTGCCATCTGTATATCTTTGGTGAAGGGTCTTTTCAAATCTTTTGCCCATTTTTTAGTAGGATGTTGGCTTATTGTCAAATTTTAAAAGTTCTTGGTACATTTTGGATACTAATCCTTTATCAAATGCTTGTTTTACAAAGTCCCAGTCTATGACTTGTCTTTCTTTTTCTTGTCAGTGACTTAAAAGTTTTAATTTTAAGTATATCCAGCTTAAGAATTTTTTCTTTTATGGGTGGTGCTTTTGGTGTTATATCTAAATAATTTTAAGTATATCCAACTTAAGAATTTTTTCTTTTATGGGTGGTGATTTTGGTGTTATATCTAAATAATCACCACCATATTCAAGGTCACCTAGGTTTTTGCCTGTTATTTTCTAGGAGTGTTGTAGTTTTTTGCTTTACATTTAGGTCTATGGGCTATTTTGAGTTGATTTTTGTGATAGGGATAAGATCTGTTTCTAGACTCATTATTTTTACATGTGGATGTCTAATATTTCCAGCACCATTTGTTGAAAAGACTATTCTTTCTCTGTTGAATTGCCTTTGCTCCTTTATCAAGAATCAGTTGACTGATTGTGTGAGTCTACTTCTGGGCTCGCTAGTCTAATACATTAATCTGTTCACTATTATTTCATTAATATTACATTAGTTTGAACACTGTAGCTTTATAGTTAATTCTTACAGTTAGATAATGTCAGTCCTTTGACTTTATTCTAATTTCAATATTGCATTGGCTGTTCTGGACCTTATGCTCTTCCATATAAGCTTTAAAATCAGTTTGTCTACATATACTAAGTAATTTTTGAATTTTGATTGGATTGCTTTGAATCTATAGATCAAGTAGGAAAGAACTGACATCTTGACAATATTGAATCTTCCTGTCCATGTACATGATATATTTCTCTGTTTATTTAGATCTTTGATTTCTTTCATCAGAATTGTGTAGTTCTCCTCATATAGATCTTGTACATATTTTTTAGATTCATACCTATTATATTTTTTCATGTTTCATTCCTTTTTTATCACAAAAAATCCATGTCCAATATGGAAAATATGAAAAGCAAAACATCATTAAATATTTCTATAATCTCACTGGCCTTGGCATATATTTTGAAAGATACTTATCTGTGTATGCATTTTGGTGAGGGGAATTTAATTAGTTCCAACTAATCCTCTGCTGTTAGATATTTAGGTAGTTTAACTTTGCAATATTACAACTTAGACAAACAGGGATAATTAAATTAATATGGATTAGAATTTTAGAAACAAACTTTAACAATCTTTTTAAAATTCTCAAAACCTGACAAAACACTTGAATTCACAGAAATTTACAGAAACACTCTGATGTTTACTAAGATTTGTAATAATCTAATGGTAACATCTAGGAACCCTAATTCTTTTTTTTTAAAGATTTTATTTATTTATTTGACAGAGAGAGAGAGATCACAAGTAGGCAGAGAGGCAGGCAGAGAGAGGGGGAAGCAGGCTCCCTGCCGAGCAGAGAGCCCAATGCGGGGCTCGATCCCAGGACCCTGAGATCATGACCTGAGCTGAAGGCAGAGGTTTTAACCCACTGAGCCACCCAGGTGCCCCTAGGATCCCTAATTCTGATCAAATCAGTGTTTTTATCTAATTGTGATGTTGAATATCTTGCTTTGTACCAGATGCTTTCAGCCAAGTACTTGTAAACTACATTACATGGAACCCATGGAAGCTGGAGCAATGGAATCTCATCAATTTTAACTTATTTTCATAATTTTGACTATACAGTCTTTCTAAATTACTTAACCTGACATCTGTTCCTCATTTCATGAGAAGTATGAAATAATGTCAGTCATGGGCTTTAAGCCATCCTCTGATAAATTAGATAAATAATTATCCAAAAGCAAAATATGTCACAGTCAATTTGTATTAGTATTAGCACACTAGGCCGTGGTTTAGCAATCCATTATCTGCTACCATTCTTCTCATAAGTGTCCCCAGTTTTCCTTGTAGAACTAGTCTATGCTTAGTCCATGTGGTTTGGAGGGGGAATCCCAAGGGATGGAATGGCTCCTAAACCTGACAATCAGATCATCATATAACCCAACTATAATGACTAATTCAAGTGTGGTCTTGTTATATAATAAATGCTAAAATTGAGGGACTTGATGAGGGAAACTAAGTAAGTTTTACACTTTACAAATACATGTACAGCTTATAAATGTGCAATAATGAATCTACTGGACAACTTGCAGATGAGCAGAATCTGCATGAGATATTGGCAATGCAGAGGAGAGTGGAGCTAACAGTTGGGGGAGGGAAAGCGGGAGGGAGAGAAAGGGTAGAGAGGGAGGAATTGGTCCTGATGAAGTATGCAGCCAGAAGCACTCCTGGACATTTCATCTCTATTAATCAAGAAATCGCCTTTTTTTGCCTAGACAATTTTAAGTGGAGTTTTCTGCCTTCCTTATATCCAAGAGTTGTGAATAACAACAATTTAGGATGGTTCAAGCTCTTTCAGATACAGTTTCTCTTTCCAACTCCTGTGGTACTACAGATTCTAGGTTTAATGTGCAGATTGTAAGTAATGATAGCACAGTGACTGTGGAGAAAAAAATGACCTTAAGATGCTTCAATACCATCATTTCATTTGACTACTTGGAGTTTTTAATTTGTCTTGAAGTTTTCAAGTACTGAAACCGTGTAGTTTTCGTTGTTTGATAGTTTGAATTTAGGTGATATATAAAATATTTTACTGGATTTGAAGAGCATCTTGAACATTAAAATTTCTTCTTTTAAAAGTTGTTAGTAAATTTGTTTTTTTAAAATATATATATATATATTAAGATTTTATTTATTTATCCGACAGACAGAGATCACAAGTAGGCAGAGAGGCAGAGAGAGAGAGGAGGAAGCAGGCTGCCTGCAGAGCAGAGAGCCCGATGCGGGGCTCGATCCCATGACCCTGGGATCATGACCCGAGCCGAAGGCAGCGGCTTTAACCCACTGAGCCACCCAGGCGCCCCTGTTAGTAAATTTGTTTTAATACTAAAGGACAGATCAAGAAAATAATGAATATTACTGATTTGTGCATGATTATTATTAAAAATAATTTGTCACATAGTTGTGGGAAGGGTTAAAGAGTGATCTGCTCTACATGCTAAATACTCTTGGTCTGCCACTATCTCTTTGCTGTGGGGAATTAAGAGAAATTTCCAAAATGGGACTGTCAAGTATAATGCTCTTCTTAAATGTTCAAAGTCCCTCTCAGATATTCCTCACTTTTAGTTTATCACAGGAATCTCTTGGTGCCTTTCTCCAAACATTGGTTTGTGGTCTATTATCTTCTCCATGACTTCAGTTGATTAGGTCATGACTGTATCTCCCAGAGTTCTCCATTCTTACTCTGAAGTGATCACATTGCATTACCTTCCTGCCATATGGTGAGGATGCTATTGTAATGGGAGAAAATGGGGGCTTCTGTGTTTCATATGCACTTCTGATTGCCTAAAGGAATTTTGTTCATATTCTGGTGGTTGGTAACTTCCTGTGTTGCTTCTGGTTCTTTAAATTTCTTGTCCATTTCTGTCTGTTCTCTTGTGTTTTCTTTTGTTTCTTTGTTTTTATATCAGCTTCAAATCTTCCTTTGTTCTTAGAGAAATGAAACATTATAGATAAAACTAAATGTTCTCTTCAGTATTATTTCTTTTTTTCACTTTCCAAAAGCAAATATAGTCATGCAGATCTTTTGTAAATTCTTTCACTACATAAGTATTACCTATTTATCATCTATCTATAAAGACATATATTTGGTTACATCTTTGCCTATAAAGTCTGTTGTGACTATATAAGACACACTATAAAAAATAAGACAAATAACAATTTCAGCCATTCACAGAATTCTATTCCCCTGCCCTCTTCTTAGTCATCTTCCTTATTACTTTTGTCTGAGTTTCAGTTCAACTTTTTGTTTTACCACAAAAATGAGCTATTTTATAGACGGTAGTAATTATTACCCATGTATTTCCTTATTTTATTTGTGTAGCATTATTTCTCATATCCTACTCCTTCTCTATGGTTGAAATATATCTTTCTTTTGGTTGAAATATATCTTTTCTTTTGCTCTTTCTCTGTGTCTAGTAGTTTTGTGGTTGTCTCTATACAGCCCCCTGGGAAACATATGTCCAGAAATGGGCTTACTATTGGCAGCTCAGGGGTCCTGTTCTTCACCAATATTGGAGATAACACAGGTTCAGTTCCTTGGCTTATGGGACAGGGACTTGTCCTCGTTCCTCGTACTTCAGCTGGGTTTCCTTTAGCTGCTAAGATATACATTTTCTTTTTTTTAAATTTTTTAAAAATTATTTAATTTCTTTTCAGTATAACAGAATTCATTGTTTATGCACCACACCCAGTGCTCCATGCAATACGTGCCCTCCATAAAACCCACCACCTGGGTCCCCCAACCTCCCACCCCCCGCCCCGTCAAAACCCTCAGAATGTTTTTCAGAGTCCATAGTCTCTCATGGTTCAACTCCCCTTCCAATTTCCCTCAACTCCCTTCTCCTTTCCATCTCCCCATGTCCTCTGTGTTATTTGTTATATTCCACAAATAAGTGAAACCATATGATAATTGACTCTCTCTGCTTGACTTATTTCACTCAGCATAATCTCTTCCAGTCCTGTCCCTGTTGATACAAAAGTTGGGTATTCATCCTTTCTGATGGAGGCATAATACTCCATAGTGTATATGGACCACATCTTCCTTATCCATTCGTCCGTTGAAGGGCATCTTGGTTCTTTCCACAGTTTGGCTACCATGGCCATTGCTGCTATGAACATTGGGGTACAGATGGCCCTTCTTTTCACTACATCTGTATCTTTGGGGTAAATACCCAGTAGTGCTATTGCAGGGTCATAGGGAAGTTCTATTTTTAATTTCTTAAGGAATCTCCACACTGTTTTCCAAAGTGGCTGTGCCAACTTGCATTCCCACCAACAGTGTAAGAGGGTTCCCCTTTCTCCACATCCTCTCCAACATTTGTTGTTTCCTGTCTTGCTAATTTTGGCCATTCTAACTGGTGTAAGGTGGTATCTCAATATGTTCTTTTTTAATTTTTATTTTTATTTATTTAAGCTTTATTTAAACATATAATGTAACCCCACCACCCTCTCCCCACCCCTCTCCCCCCCACCCCCCTCAGTTTTTTTTATGACATTAAGAGTCTCTTTTGGTTTGTCTCCCTCCCGATCCCATCTTGTTTCATTTTTACTTTTCCTACCACCTTAACTCCCATCCCCGTTGCATCTCCACTTCCTCATATCAGGGAGATCATGTGATAGTTGTCTTTCTCCAG